>CAUYTI010121636.1:0-26431 GCA_963575145.1 Galago senegalensis
ATGTCTTAGTATAACAATTATGAGAAAGACATGATGGCTATGTTGGCCACCTGGATGAGAGTTTTCCAAACTGCATATAGAAGTAACACACTGTATCCTATGAGAGAATTAATGTACACAATTATGATCTAATAAAAAAAAGAAATAAAAAGAAGGAAATTACCAAATTCTTGGAATAAAATGATAATGAAGATATGTGTTATCAGAACCTCTGGGATACTGCAAAGGCAACCCTACAAGGCAAATTATAGTACTGCAAGCCTTCCTCAAGAAAATGGAAAGAGAGGAAGTTAACAACTTAATGAGACATCTCAAGCAACTGGAAAAGGAAGAACACTCCAATCCTAAACCCAAGAGAAGAAAAGAAATAACCAAAATTAGAGCAAAATTAAATGAAATTGAAAACAAAGCATTATACAACAGATCAATAAATCATAAAGTTGGTTTTTTGAAAATGTCAATAAGATAGATAAACCTTTAGCCAACCTAACCAAGAAAAAAAGAGTAAATCTCTAATTTCATCAATCAGAAATGGAAAAGATGAAATAACAACAGGCGCCTCAGAAATTCAAGAAATTCTTAATGAATATTACAAGAAACTTTATTCTCAGAAATATGAAAATCTGAAGGAAATCAACCAATACGTGGAAGCACGCCACCTTCCAAGACTTAGCCAGAATCAGGTGGAAATGTTGAACAATCCTATATCAAGTTATGAAATAGCGTCAACTATACAAAATCTCCAAAAGAGAAAACCCCAGGACCAGATGGCTTCATGTCAGAATTCTACCAAACCTTTAAAGAGAAACTAGTACCTATACTATTTAACCTTTTCCAAAATATAGAAAAAGACAGAATACTACCCAACACATTCTATGAAAGAAACATCACTTTGATCCCCAAACCAGAAAAAGACCCAACAAGAAAAGAAAATTATAGACCAATATCACTAATTATATTGATGCAAATATATTCAACAAGATCCTAACAAACAGAATCCAGCAACACATCAAACAAATTACACACCATGACCAAGTGCGTTTTATCCAAGGATCTCAAAGCTGGTTCAACATATGTAAATCTGTAAATGTAATGCATCACATCAACAAATTATAAAAACAAAGACCGTATGATTCTCTCAATTGATGCAGAAAAATCTTTTGATAATATCCAGCATCCCTTATGATCAGAACACTTAAGAAAATTGGCAGAGCAGGGACATTTCTCAAATTGATAGAGGCCATCTACAGCAAGCTACAACCAATATTGTACTAAATGGAGTTAAACTGAAATCATTTCAACTCAGATCAGGAACCAGGCAAGGTTGCCCATTGTCTCCATTGCTCTTTAACATTGTGATGGAAGTTTTAGCCATTGCAATTAGGGAAGAAAAAGTGATCAAGGGTATCCATATAGGATCAGAAGAGATTAAACTGTCACGCTTCACAGATGATATTGTATATCTGGAAAATACCAGGGATTCTACTACAAAACTCTTAGAAGGGATCAAGAAATACAGCAGCATCTCAGGTTACAAAATCAACACTCATAAAACAGTAGCCTTTATAAATACCAACAAAAGTCAAGCTGAAAAAATAGTCAAGAACTTTATCCCGTTTACAGTACTGCCAAAGAAGATGATTACCTAACAAAGGACATGAAAGACCTCTATAAAGACAACTATGAAAATCTAAGACAAGAAATAGCTGAAAATGTTAACAAATAGAAAAACATACCATGCTCATGGCTGGGAAGAATCAACATTGTTAAAATGTCCATATTACGCAAAGCAATATATAATTTTAATGCAATCTCTATTAACGCTCCACTGTCTTACTTTAAATATCTAGGGAAAAAAATACTTCATTTTATATGGAATCAGAAAAAAACCTTGAATAGCAAAAACATTACTCAGAAATAAAGTCAAATCAGTAGGAATCATGTTACCAGACCTCAGACAATACTAAATCGACAGTGATCAAAACAGCATGGTAGTGGCACAAAAACAGAGAGGTAGATATATGAAACAGATTAGAGAGCCAAGAGATGAATCCAGCTACCTACCACTACCTGATCTTTGACAAGCCAATTAAAAACATCAAGTGGGGAAAAGATTCCCTATTTAACAAATGGTGCTGGGCTAACTGGCTGGTGACTTGTAGAAGACTGAAATTACACCCACACCTTTCACCATTAACTAAGATAGACTCTCAGTGTATTAAAGATTTAAACTTAAGACATGAAACTATAAAAATACTACAAGAAAGTGTATGGAAGAGACTTGAAGAAATCCGCCACGGTGAAAATTTTATGAGGAGAACTACCTGAGCAATTGAAGCAACATCAAAAATACACTACTGGGACCTGATCAAATTAAAAAGCTCCTGCACAGCCAAGAACACAGTAAGTAAAGCACGTAGACAGCCCTTAGAATGGGAGAAGATATTTGCTGGCTATGTCTCTGACAAAGGTTTGATAACTAGAACCCATAGAGAACTCAAACGTATTAGCAAGAAAAAAACAAGTGAGCCCATCTCAGGGTGGGCAAGGGTGTTGAAGAGAAACTTCTCTAAAGAAGATAGGCATATGGCCTACAGATATATGAAAAAATGCTCACCATCCTTAGTAATCAGAGAAATGCAAATCAAAACTACTTTGAGATATCATCTAACACCAGTAAGATTAGCCCATATCACAAAATCCCAAAATCACAGATGCTGGCATGGTTGTGGAGAAAAGGGAACACTTCTACACAGCTGGTGGGATTGCAAACTAATACGTCCCTTTTGGAAAGTCATCTGGAGAACACTTAGAGAACTAAAAATAGACCTGCCACTTGATCCTATAATTCCTCTACTAGGTATATATGGAGAAGACCAAAAATCACACTACAATAAAGATATTTGTACTTTATGAATTGGACTGAATGTTCATTGCAGTCCAATTCATAATTGCTAGGCCACAGAAGAAGGCCAAGTGCCCATCAACCCACGAATGGATCAATAAATATATGTACACCATGGAATACTATGCAGCCACAAAGAAAGATGGAGACTTTACCTCCTTCATGTTTACATGGATGGAGCTAGAAAATATTCTTCTTAGCAAAGTATCTCAAGAATGGAAGAAAAAGTATCCAATAATACTCAGTCTTTCTATGAAACCTAGTTATAGCTTTCTTATGAAAGCTATAACCCAATTATAGCCCAAGAAGAAGGGGAAATGGGAGAGGGAGGGGAAATGGGAGAGGGAGGGGAAGGGACGGGGGAGGATGGGTGGAAGGAGGGTGATTGGTGGGACCACACCTATGGTTCATCTTATAAGGGTACATGTGAGTCTTTCTAAATGTAGACTATAAATGTCTTAACGCAATAACTAAGAAAATGACATGCAGGCTATGTTAACCAGTTGGATGAAAGTATTTCAAACTGTATATAGAAACAATACACTGTACCCCATGATAGTATTAATGTACACAGCTATGATTTAATAAAAATATAATAAAATTGGGCAAAAGCCATTAACTCATGAATGGATTAATAAACTGTGTATATGTATACTATGGGATACTATTCAGCCATAAAAAAAGATGAAGACTTTACATCTTTTGTATTAACCTGGATGGAGTTGGAGAACATTCTCCTTAGTAAAGTATCGCAAGAATAGAAAAGTTAAGTATCGAATGTACTCAATACTAGTATGAAACCAGGAGAAAAACACAGTTATTCTAGAGGGAAGGGGCAGGAGGGAGATTAGTATGCTCCCACCTAATTGCACAGTGTGAGGGTATAGGGTGCCCTTCCCCTTTCTGGGGAAGGGGCACAAGTACAACTTGGACTTTACCTAACAAATGCAAAATAACCTCATGGTATCCTCATATTAATCTGAAATTTTAAAGATGGGCAAAAGACTTAAATAGACATTTCTTACAGAAGACATACAAATGTCGACCAGGTATTATGAAAAGATTCTCAACATTGTTACATATCAGGGAAATGAAAACCAAAGCCACAATGAGATATCACTTCACATCAGTTAGGATGGCTTAGTAGGAAACAAAAAAATAGCAAGTGGTGAGGATGTGGGGAAAGCATAACCCATATGTGCTGCTGTGGGAAACAGTATGGAGCTTCTGCAAACAATTCAAAATAGTACTAGCACATGATCCAGCAAGCCTACTTCTATGTATATATCCAAAAGAATTGAAACCAGGATCTCAAAGGAGACATGCACTCCCACGGTCACGATGACCAAGGCATGGGAGCAACATCAGTACCATTCAAAGATGAGACATCTGGCATATACACACAATGGACCCTCACTCAACACTTAATAAAGAAGGGTCCACACACATGCAGTAACACAGATGACCCAGAACACATGCTAAGTGAGATCACCCACTCACAGACGGAGAAACACTGCAGGCTCCCCACACACCACACACTTATAACAAACTCAGGTAAATGAGGCGGTAGAATGGCAGTTGGGGGAGGGCAATAATGGTCGGTTGTATTTGGTGGATATAAATTTACAGATATGCAAGATGACACTGTATAACACTGGACCCACGGATAATAGCACTGCACTGTACACCTAAAAATTTGTTAGATCTCATGGTAAGTATTCTTGCCAAAATAAAATAATAAGATAAAACAATGGAGTAAGTAAGAAGACACTTTAGGAGGTTGTGGATATGTTTAACTCTTTACTGGAGTGACAGTTTCTCAGCCGTACGCATATGTCAAAAGTAATCAAATGTATGCTTCACATGTAGTTTTTTGTACATTTATCAATGATAATGAAAAAGCTGGTAGAATTTTAAAAAATTTTGGTAATGGGCTTCACCTTCACTCTCTTCAGTAACTTTATAGGAAAGAGTAAAATAATCCATGTAAGAACAAACTTTGATGAAAAACAAAGAAAAAATAATGACATTAAGGAAGAAAAGAGAAAAAAAAGCAAGAGGTGCAGTCAAAGGCCCCACAGCAGGCCATGTGGCTGCTGCTAGGATCTGGGGAGAAGTTCCAGTGGCCAACAGCTGGGCTCCCTCTGCTCCTGTGGGCTAGCAGGAGGTGGAGCACACACTATTACTGGTTCCTCATTGTCCCCAGGCCCATGCCTCACTGTCCCCATCCTCTGCCTTAAGAACCTGGGCCATAAGCAGTGCCTTGGACCTCTCTGAGCCCCAGAACTTAGTGGGGCCGCAGCAAAGCCTGCTCTGGATGGCAGGATTACATCATGGCAGGGAGAAGAACCTTTCCTGGCATTTCCAGCTGAGCTCCAAAGACACTGTGTGAGCCAGGCCATGACCCGTGTGTCATCAGGGAAAACAGGGTGTGTCTCACATGTGTGATCAGAGATGATATACAGCATGTCCCAAGGCATGACCCCGCCTGGCCCTCACATTGGGACCTGAAGTGCTCAGACTCCACTGATACTACCTCTTTTGTAGTGTAGGATGAGTGACAGGATTTGGAAATTACTCTAGAAACCCATCCTGTATTTTCCTAAATGAACATGTGGTATAATTGGTTAAAGTCAGGTCACTCACTGGGATTTAGGTGAGGGGAGAGGCTGAGCAGGACACCGCTGACAGCGCCAGGATGCCAGGTGCAGGCAGCAGGCTGACAGCCCCTGTGCTCTGTACCATGCAGAGACCACCACCCTGGCCCTCCCATGCTTTAAGCTCACTGCCACCCAAGCCCAAACATGAGACCATTACTGCTGAGAAAATATCTTCAGACCAAAAGAGGGAATTGGCTCTGAACATGAAACAAGCATCCTCCATTAGACAGAGTGTCTCTGTGTGCTTTTTAGTTCCATACAGCACTTATCAAATAGCTAATGTTTAGTGTGTTATTACATTAAAAAAATAATTCTAAGAAAAAGCACCAGTTAAAATAATTTCAGAGATAAAGAATTATGTAGCTGTCCCTTCCTGGCACAGGAAAGGAAAACAGACTGAATGGCTGTTTACCTTGTGGAATTTTACTGATTCCTTTTGGCATACTGAATTCTTAGTATAATGAAAACCTACAGGAACAAAAAAGTTTTCTGTATATGCTAAACAAGAGGGACACCTTTGATTTGTCACAGAAGTCAAGTAGAGCATATCCAAACTAGACTCTGAACAAAACAGATGCAAAGGAGATGCAGAATCTTGGTACAACTATTGACATGGTGCAAAGTACTCTGTCTTCATTCACTCCAAGTGGGACCTTAACATTCTTCTACCCAATGAACAAATCCCTCAGAGAAGGAGGGGTTCATCAAGTGTGTCAACCTTCAAAACAAACACATTCTACAAAGGTGTTCCTTCATAGGGGAGGGCTCTTGGAAGATGCCAGTTGGCCCTTGTCCTGGGGGTCTGTCTCCATCTCTGAGCTGCACGAGTGTGACTTGTGTCCCGCATGGAGCCACAGGCTCCTGACAACACCTGGGCAGAACTGGTACATGCCCCACTACAAGGACAAAGGAAAAGCCTGTGACCCAGCACTGACACCCCTCCCAACATGCACGCAGATCTACAAGTAACATCTGCAGCGTGTGCTCACTCCGCAGGCATGTGTGGACTTCGGCCCTATTCCTATCAGGAGAGGAGTAGACTTGTGGCTTATCTACACTGACTCTGGGGGTGATCAGTGGGGAGGAGGCTGAGTGTTCTGGGAGTACCTGCCCACTCATTCTGTCCTGATTCTCTCAGTGCAGCCATGCCTTCTGAGTCCTGCTCTGTGGACTGACCCACTCTGTCAAGGAGCTTTTGTCTACAGACATCTGTAGCTGGCCTAGTTCCTGTGACCTGTCTTTCCCAGAGGACGCTCTGTGATTCTGACTCAGAACTGTGCCTCTCCCGCTGCCTTCTGGACAAGAGACACAAAAATGACACCTTACCAGGGGTGTCCACCCTGCGACCTGCAGTCTGCACTGACTTTGCGAGGACTCTTGTTTATCTGCACTAGAACAGAAAAAGGGTGATACTCTGCATGCTCCTGGCACCTGTGAAACACCATTGCTTCTCTGCAGCGCTGTCCAAGGCTCCCCCATCGCTCAGCCACTTACCCGCCTTCTGGACACACGGTGATTCCCTTCCAACCTTGGAAACAAGTGTTGATTGCTTCACTGTCAAAAAGAAGGTCCTGCAGGTGATCTTTCAGGGAAGAAGGTCTGATTCCAAATTAGTCATCCATCCACCACGTTTTAAAACACTTTAAGTGTAACTAAAAAAGAACCCACTTTAATCAAAACTTTTTTAAAAGTTCTGATGTTCTTATAACGTAAAGAGTGTGCACTACTTTAATGTGAACAGTTTTTCTAGTCAATAGGAGATCCTGAATTTCACAATGAATAGATTTTTTTTAAAGGATAAACTTTTGATAGTTTTCTTCATGCTGATTTTCAGACAATCTTCCAATCTCCCATGTTGGTGCAATTCATAAAATGCAGCTTTCATGCTGATGTGCAAAGCACTTGATGGCTGGAAATTAAAGGCATAATCTCCTTCCCATTTGATACCACTCAACACTGTTGCTCAAATCTTCTTTACCTTCCTGAGCCACCAGTTCTATTAGATAAACACACACAGGCACTTCTGGATTCTTTCAGTGGCTCCTTGACAAACAGGGAACCAGCTGCCAGGAGCAAACTCAGGCCTCACAAGTGCTTCCACTAACTGTTTACATTCAGGATTAATAACAGCATCATGCATTTATGTGTAAACATCAAAGCAGACAAGTCCTACCTTCCTGTACTTCCCACTAATAACCCCCCTCCCCCAAGGAAGAGGTGCCTGTCATGCACGCATCATTGAGAAATGTCTATGGGACTCCTGGTAATAACATTATTGACCCTACTGTTGCCATTCATTTCAGGGCATATACACACCCAGATTGTCATTTTTCTTTTAGGTTGTGGTCATTTTTCTTCAGCTACACTACGAATTTTTCCAGGGTTGAGAGTGTATGTGCCCTACCTTGTGGAATTTCTTATTACCTGGAGGAGCACGCAGCACATAATAGATCCTGCAAGAAATGGAAATGCTTGTGCTTTGTGAGTAATATAAGGTGAATAAAGTAAACTTTTCCCTTGTAACTCAAGGTACATGGATGGTCACTCCTTATTTTCCTATTATACTAAAATATTCTCTTCTTAAGTTTTTCCTGGGGGAAATTTACTTCCTCTGAACGAAAACTCACTTTTCACTAAAGAAAAACTGACCAAGTGAAGGTTGATACAAAGCAGAGTGATGTAATCCTGTGTCTTCTCTGAGGCTCCTCTGCAGGGTTAGAGAAAAGCAGAGCTGGCTTGCCTGCACTCTTCTCCCATCCTCTGTGTCAGCAGCTTCCCCTGCAGCTCACATGTACTGAAACCTCCCCAGAGCAGCCGGTAGAGCTGCAGCAGGATGGGCTGCAGAGGGCTTCTGGACTCTAGAGGGTTGTGACGAGAACTTTCCCTCACCCTGTCTCCAGAGGCGCTGGGCAGAAACCCTTGGGGATGGTGTGCTCCTTCCCACCTCCAGGGAGGTACTGACACATGGATAATGCATAACTAGAGGGCTTCTTTGTTAGAATAATTTACCCCTCCAGAACTACAAGTGGAAAGGCTTTTAAATGACATTTTTTTATTCACCAACCACAACTTTTGATAACGGGGCACTATTTTTCCTGCTGTGGTTAGCTTACCTGGGCTTTTTAAGAGTAGGAGCTGATGCCTGTGAGCCTGAGATTGGCTCACTGCAATAACTCTACACCGTTCTGCCCTGGCCCTGGTGTCTTCTCCTTCCCCACCACCTCTTCCGCTCAGGATACTAATTCAAGGACATTTTTAACCTACCTCTCTTCCTAATAAGAGATTTTTTTTAAAGACTATTTTTTAGAGTGGTTTTAGGCTCACAGCAAAATGGAGAGGAAGGTCCAGAGTTTCCATACACGCCCTTCCCCACACGAATGGCCATGCCCATCACCAGAGTCCGACACTCTAGAGAGGTGCTCATGGGGCAGTCAATGAACCTGCACCAGCCTGGCATTATCACCACAGCCCACAGGACATCAGGTCTCACCCCTGGTGTGGGACATACTCTGGCTTTGGACAAATGTACAGTGAAATGTGCACACTACCACAGTGCCACACAGAGGGAGTTCACAGCCCTCAAAGTCCTCTGCACTGCACCTGTCTGGCCTCAGCAAGGGAATTTTAAAACAACAATGGACAGTTTTCACTTGACGTCCAAACACAAATAAGGGCATTGCTTCCACTGACAGGATCTAATTTTCCTATGTTTCAGTAAAAGAGTTGGTTTATCAACCTAAAAAAAATAGACATTAAGTGTTAAAAAATTTTGACACCAAGTATATTACTCTGCTGCAGGGTAAGGAATAACTATTTAGAGTTCTTTGTTTACCCTTATATATTTTATACAGTAGGGTTTTAGAAATCTCATAATTATCACTTTCAATGTCATGAGCTGGTTTTAGCCCCCAGGAGTTAGGTTTACTCTTTAAAATTGTTTAGGTTTGGAAACTTTTCATACACTGAATTAAGTGGAGATGTTACTAGGTCTCTTTATCTCAATTCAACTGAAAAACCTGCTTTCCACTAGGAATTTTTCTCAAAATCACATGAGCTTGGCAGTGTCCACAGGGAAGCTGCCTGTGGGAGAGGACTGGGGTTAGGCCACATGCGTGGATGTCACACAAAAAATCCAAACAAACACAAATATCAGGCAACTCCTTGCCCTTCTCCTCTTCCTCATGCCCTGCAGTCATTGCCCTGCCAGTCTCTGCAGCCTCCCAAGCTGTCTCCTGGATGGAGCAGGGTGACAGCTATAGTCCCACTGTCTAGTCCAGGGCAGAACAGGCACCCCCCTCACTTCTTCAGTGTCTTCACGTGCTTTCTGATCTCCCATCTCCTGTGCTCACCTGTCCATAAACCTGGCCTCACTGTCCTCCAGCTCTAGCTAGGGGCTAACTTCTCCCCAAAACCTGCTCACTGGATCCTTCTTCACACATTCTTCCTCATCCTCCTGGGAGGCTGGTGTTTCCTCTTCTGTCCTGGGCATCTTCCCTTCTCTTTTCATGCTGCACACTCTCTCTGGGTGGTGGGTCCCCTGTGGCCAATGGGCTGATGCTATTGGATAACATGCCTATCCACCTGGCCTTCTCTCAGACCTCCAGACGCATAGCCAATACCAGTCACCTCCTGGAGCCTGCTCCTCTCTCCCCAGCCTCTCAGTCTCACACTGCCAGAGTGGAGCTCTCTCTTCCCCCTCTAGCTGCCTCTGCTCCTACATTACTTACCCCGCAGAACATCACCACCATTGCACATAAGTGTGTCGAGACTTCAACCCCCAGACCTCTTCCTTCTTCCACCCAATAAGTCACCAGGCTGTGGAGAGGCTGTGCTTCATCCACCCACAGCCACACCTGCCCTTCCACTTAGCCTTCCCTTCCCACATCTATGAGTGGCCACTGCAGCTGTCTCCAGCTGGCTATATGGTTGCTTGCCAGCATCATGAGGTAAGGCCCAGCTGCTAGGGCTTGAACACTGGCTCCATTCCAGAGGTTGGGTGTACCTGCAGCTGTGTGAGCTCCATGCAGCTGTGTGATATGTGATCTCCTTGAGTAAATTTATAAAATCCACTCCAATGGATTTCATTTAATCTTTGCAGTGAGCCTGTGGCAATACAGTTATTACTGTAGAGATACTGAAGCTCTGGGAGTTTCCTGACATCCATGCAGCTGAAGAGTGGGGGTGCTGATACCTCAGACAGGCTCTGCCTCACCCCAGTGCTATGTTCTCAACTATCAGGCACCTTCTGCAGCTGGTAGTGGGTCTCAGGGTAGCCCCAAAGGCTGAGAGATGTAGTCATAAACTGCACACATACTCCAGTCACATGCAGCTGACATCCCACTGGTGTCTGTCTCCAGGGCCAGTGCAACTAGGCAATCATCCTTATCTGTTTTGAACAGGTCAAAGAACACGATGAATTCCTGGGATGAAACCAGGCTTCAAGTAAGCAATGACAGCTTCAGATCTTCAAAAGTATAGTCCGTATGGTTTGTACAATAGTTTACAATAATTTATACTATATAAAAGTTTTGACCAAAATGCAACTTCTTTTCCAAGATGTGTTATGCTTTCGTGAATTTATAAAAGTTAAGGAATAACCAGGGTACTTAGGGCTTCTACTTTTAAAACCCGTGGTGCCACAGAAGGCTGTGAAGAAAATAAGACAGCAAGTTGATGTGGATGCACCCAAGTTTACTGCCCAATTCAGAAAGAGCTGCCTTTTCTTGGTCACCCTGTGCATTACCATTAAAAAAAAGACACTTATTTTTTAAAAAATAGTGATCCAAACCAAGTATATGGTGACTGCACTACATACTTCCTCTTGGAGCAACTAAAGGCACAAATGAAGGTCGGCCACCATCCTGGTACAAAAGAAAACCAACAAATGCCCTAAAGATACCACTTCCTTCTTGAAAGATATATTCCTGACAGAGAAATACCACAGACACAAAATTTAACAGGAAATGACTGAATAAAGGAAAAACACACAAATTCTATCTATAGGTGACCATTTTGGATGCAAATAACAATCTGGAAAAAAAATTTTATCAAAAGAACAGTTGGGTGGAACATGCTGGCCCTGCTCTAACAGGGACATGGTGAACAGAGAACTTCCATCAAAGTCAACGAAAGGCAGGAAGGAAAACTAGCAGCTTCTACTCCATGAAAGCTCTGTGAACTCAGTGCAGAAAGGCCTGATTGAAGAATGGTGAATATCATTTTGCCTGCTGCATGCGTTCAGACAGAACAATTTGATCACACACCCAGTCAACTATGCTTCTAACTGAAGCAGACTCAGGGCCATCACCAATGGGGCCAGTGTGCAGCCTACAGAAATGTGTGTGTGGCCCACAGACTATTAGTCATGTAGATTGTGTTTTATTAATTTGAGCTAATGCTTAAAAATAACTAGGTTTCAGATGAAAATTGCCATTTCCACGTCATTCGAGAATTCAAAAGCTAGTGGGCCTGTGTTCTCACAAGGCAACAATGGGATGAGGCTAGGCTACAGCGTACAGCCTCTGCTTTATCCCATGTTATAGACGGAATTGTGCGCCCCATTCTTACATTGAAGCCCTAATTCCCCAATATGACTATGTTTTGAAATAGGGCCTTTAAGAAGATAATTAAGGTAAAATGAGGTCAGAATGGTGTGTTCTAATCCAGTGGGTTTGGTGTCCTTGTAAGAAGAGGAAGTAACACCAGAGATCTCTCTCCTGTGTACACACAGAGGAAAGACCGTGTGAGGACATTCTGAGAAGGTAGCCACCTGCACGCCAGGAGGAGAGCCCGCCCCAGAAACCAGCCTTGCTGCACCTTTATCCTGTATTTCCAGTCTCCAGAATTGCGAGAAAGTCAATGTCCGTTTTGGGGGGCCTTCCAGCCTGTGGCATTTTGATATGGGAGCAAGCCTCAGGCTTGAGACATCAGAGTCACCGAGAATTCCTCTCACTGCCTTCCCTCCACTTTTGGTCTTCTGACCTCTTCCTGAGCCTATGCCCTCTCCCTGCAATGCATTAGCGTGGGTCCCCTGACTACTGCCTGGACTGCTGCCTTCCCACTAGAACTGTTGTCTTATCTTTGTCTCCTGCCTGCATCTCCTTAAACCCAGCCAGGGTACCCAAATGATGCTCCATCTAAAATTTAAAATGGGACAATATTACTCTAGTCTTTACTTCCTTACTTTTTCTTCATATACACATAAGTCATGAATATATTTATGCATATGTGGAGTACAATGTGATTTTTTTATATAATCTGATGTGCTTACATCAAACCAATCAACATAGCTTTCGCCTCATTTACTTGATTATTGTGTCAAGACATTTATGTTCTTCATTGGACAGATTTGACTTGTACTCTTGCAATATGCCCCATAGGTGTGGTCCCGCCTTTCACCCTCCCTCTATCAAACCTCCCCTCTCCCTTCCCTTCCCATTCTCGCCTTTAAATTTTTCTTGCGACAGTAGCTCCCAGATTTTTGTGCTATTGATCTAGAAAAGTATGGGGTGCCACATCCTGTGCAGGAAAGCAAAGCAAACTCTGTCATCAGGAATGACCTGATGGGGGCGTCGGAGCAAATCAGGCACACAGAGTAATGCAGATGGCATTACTATTATTACTATGTGCTATTCAAGAGGCACAGAAAGAACAGGAACACAAGGCAGTTAAAAATCCATTCCCACTGGAGGACTCTGGCAAAGTCTCCTAGGGGACT
The DNA here is from genome assembly GCA_963575145.1 of Galago senegalensis. Lineage (NCBI taxonomy): Eukaryota > Metazoa > Chordata > Mammalia > Primates > Galagidae > Galago > Galago senegalensis. The sequence continues at coordinate 13,283 of CAUYTI010121636.1, forward strand.
AGCCTTGAACTAACGTGCATGGAGCAAGAAGGGCACTGGAGGGAATGTGCCTTTCCTGAGTCTGAGTCCTCTGTCCTCAAATGCCAGGCTTTCAATGCACAATTCCAGAATAAATAAAATAATGGAGTCAGTGAGCAAAAATAAATGGCTATTAAACATAATTGGCAGTAGAAGGAAGCATCTGAAGATATTAACAGTCCATAAGTCATGCTTGTGATTTCAAATACTTTCCAGCTAAATCTATTCTAAATCCTAACGAAACCAAGAAGCTTTCTATGTATAACTCAGATCTGTACAAAACCTGATCAATGCCAGCCCAATCCAACAGTAGTTGTTTCAGTGCTGACACTGTTGGGTGTAAGATACAACATACTCTCCACAAAATATTTGATTCAGCATCATTTCAGATACAATACTGATATACAAACTCTGTGAGGCTATGAGATAGTCTTTAAAGAGTACAGTCATTTAAAATGATACAAGAAGTTGACTCTTTAGAGCTTACCACTCCCTTTTTTAGAACTTATGTCTAGTTCTCTTTCACAGATTCATAGTTCATTAACTTTTTATTATCTATCAAGCATTTTCTGCTGCATATACCCTTTTATTGTTTTGAAGTTATGCTCAAGTATACAATCACATTAAAACATTATTTTGTTACAATTCTAGACCTTACTTGTCTTATTCTTTGTTGTTTTTTGAGACCACGATTCTCCTCTTTTTGACTTATTTTAATCTGGTGCATGTTTAAAAGTAATTAGAGTAATTTCTAATTAATTGCCAGAAAAATATGTGGGCAGAGGCATATTTTGAGCATGTACATATCTGAAGATGTATTTTACCCTCACATACCAACAACGGTTTAACTACATGTGAAGTTCTAAAATTATAATTCTGTATCCTCAGGTCTCTGGAAATGTCTGCTCTACCACATTCCAGAAGTTAGCACTGTAGAGAACTGTGTTGCTAATCAGTCCTCTTCCCTTTGGAGGTGACCTGCATATTTATTTATTTTTGCTCCTTGTTTCTCCCTCCACACTTTCCTTTCTTTTAGAAGTCGGTATTTCACCATGATACAGCAGCTAGTTACATGTTGTTTTAATTATTCATTCTAGTAGTAGGTGAGTCTTGTCAAACTCAATATTGTTCTCTAGATCTTAAGTAAGTGGCACAGTCATTTACAAGGAGGCCTCTTTCTGAACTCATTGGGATATCTCCTTTCCCTGAACACAGCAGAGCAGAGACGTGAAAAATAAATCTTCCTTTCATCTCAAAGAACTGGAATCAGAAGCCCACACCACCTTTTTATTATTTTGCCTTAAAATTTAAAAAGCAACAAGTAGCATCAAGAATGTATGATTATTTTTTCTTTCCTTTCACAGCAGAATGCATAGAAAAGTGATTTCTGGTTAACTTGTAGAGGTACACTTAAACTTGCTAAAGCTTAGCTCTGAGAAAATATCGTACTGCTAGTAAGATAAGTAGTTGATTTTTTAAAATGCTTGTGATTCTCGGCCCACTCTTACACAGGTTCTGCTGACTGCTGTGAAGAGGAGCAGACATCCTGGCTACCAGTACCAGGGTTTTGAACGTCTACAAATAGAATTAAGCGGCTGTGTGATTTCTCAAAAGGCAACAAACCACACCCACATGAAACTCAGTTGTTGTACTGGGATTGGAATACAAGCTTTGTGCTCAAGCGGAACTGCTACATAAATCTCCCTCCATTTATGTTCATAAAACAAACTGACCCACGGTCTTCGAGACTGCGAGTTTCCACCGCCCTGCCCCAAGCCTGAGACAGTCCCTGCGCCCTCCACGACCTACCGAGCAGCAGGAGCCGGTGCGTCCGCTGCAGGTCCCGCCTCTGCGCGCGCAGCACCCGGTCAATGCCGCGGCTGACCTTCCTCGCCTCCCGGGCGGCCTCGCGCTCCTCGGCGCGCAGCTGCTCCGGGCGCCGCCGCTTCCCCCTCGGCGTGTCCGTCGTGGGCCGCGCCGGGCTCCCGCCGCCGCCCCCAGGGAGCAGGGTCCTGGCTGTCTCCGCTCCGGCCGCGCGGACCGGGGCTGTGTCCTCCACCCGCGGCTCCGAGGCGGCGCAGGGGGTGTCTCCCGGGCTTCCAAAGAGCAGCGGCCGCAGGCTGTAGCACAGCCCCATGTGGGCACCCGGTCCCGCGGGCGCTCAGGCCGGGACCCCAGCCGAGGGGCGTGGGGCTGCTGTGTGCGGACCCGCTGCGGCGCTGCCAGCGGCTGGCTGCGGCACAGGGGCTTGGCGGGCCCGGGCCGAGGACCACCACCCCTCACTGCCCCAAAGGGCCATTTTGCATCTTCAGCTGGGTGCAGGGCGGCGGCAGCTGTAGATCACCTGATGACGCCGAGAACTGGCCGCGCCGACCGGCCTCAGCGAGCCCGGCCCAGGCTATGGTAAATGCCGCCGCCCAGGCTGGCGTGCGTTACCGTAAATACCGCCGTCCTACCGGTCCCTATTACCGTAAATGCTGTCGATTGTACTCTTGCTACCGTAAATATGCCGTCCGAGCCCGGTGGGCAAGGGTTGACTGTGCCACCAGGGTGTGTCCTTGAAAATCATCCTGTTGGCCTCACTTTCCCCATCTGTAAACTGTAGGTATGACTACTGACCTACCTCTCAGGGGGCTGTGGGGAGGCATAAGCTAATGTTTGTAAAGCACTTTGTAAAGAAACATGCTCTCTGCCAAAAAAAAAAAAAAAGAGAGAGAGAGAGAGAGAAAAGAAAAAAGAAAAAGAAAAGGGGGTGTGTGTCATAATTGGAAAGCTTAACACAACCTAAACTCATTGTCTTACAGTTTTGGAGGCCAGAAGTGGAAGTCAAGATGTTGGCATGGCTGCACTCTGCGCAAGCTCCAGGGGAGAAAACTTTCTTGCCTCTTCTAGCTTCTGGTGGCTCCATCACTCCAGCCTCTTTTGGTCCGTGTATCCTCTTCTGTCTCTTATAAGGTCATTCTCAACAGATTTAGAGCCTACCCCAATCTAATATGATGTCATTTTGATCCTTACTGCAATTACAATCCGCAAAGACAATTTACAAGTAAGGTCACATTCTGAGGTTCCAGGTAGATATGAATTTTTGGAGGACACAATTTAACCCAATGCCCATGGAACCATTAATCATGAGAAGCTGGAGTGTCTATATTCACATCAAGCAAAATAGCCTCTGAGATAAGGAGGTTTATAAGAAATAAAGAGGACTATTTTATCATGCTGAAAGGATAGGTACATCAGAAAGGCAGAATAAATATAATATCTGACAGAACATAAGGCAAAAGTAAACAAATTCACAATTTCAGTTGGAACACGAAATGAATGCTGGAAAAAACAGTAAAAATATACTTTGGGGTGTCATTTTCAATAGGTACATAATACTTTCTTTATGCATAGAAATTCTTTTACATACTTTTAACATAATTGTCTTGTTAACAGAGAACCACAAAATCTGAGCTATAGGTCACAAGTAACTACTTGATATTTATAGAATCCTACATCTAAAGAAAGTAAAGTGCTCTTCCCAAGGTCATGTGGAATGTTTACCAAGATAGGCCAGATCCAGAGACAAAATACATGTCTCAACAAATTATAAAATGTTGCAAGTCTTATGGAGTAAACTTTCTGGCCACAAAGGAATAAAATTAGAGTAACTGTAAAGTATGTAGAAAATCTCCAGGGGTGCAAGTGAATCTTTCTAAGAGTAGAATGTGAATGTTTTAAAACAATAACTGAGAAAATGACATGAAGGCTGTGTTGACCAGTTTGATGGAAGTATTTCGGATTCCATGTGAAAACCCCACACTGTACCCTAGAAGTGCATTAATGTACATAGTTACCATTCAATAAAAAAATAAAAGATGAAAAAATTTCTGTTCATGATCACTTTTTGATGGGGTCATTTGATGTTTTTTCTTGCTGATCACTTTGTTATAAATTCTAGTTACCACTTCTTTATCAGATATATAACATACAAATATTTTTCCCATTCTATATATTGTCTATTCTGTTGATTGTGTTCTCAGCTCTGCAGAAACTTTCCCCTGACAGAACTGGGTAGATCTTCCAGACAGAAACTAGACAAAGAAACAATGGACTTAAGCAGAAATCTAGGAAAAACAGACCTAACAGAGATTTATAGAACATTCTACCCCAAAATAACTGAGTATACATTCTTCTCATCAGCACATGGAACATTGTATAAGATTTATCACATCCTAGGCCACAAAACATGTCTCGACAAATATATTTTTAAAAAAAAGAAAGAAATTATACCCAATATCTTCTGAGAATTTCACTCCACTGCAGAGTGGAATAAAACTAGGAATCATTTTCAACAGAAACACTCAGCCCTACACAAGGTTATGGAAACTAAACAACCTAATGCTGAATGATACTTGGATCAATGAAGAGATAAAGACAGAAATCAAAAGAGTCCCTGAACAAAACAGCAATGGAAATACAAGTTATCAAAATCTGTGAGATACAGCAAACACTGTCCTCAGAGGAAAACTCACACCCTTAAACACCCACATCCAAAGACAGAAAGATCACAAAGCAAAATATATTGTTATAAAAATAAAAAGGTGAGTCATAGACTGGGAGAAATTATTTGCAAAACTTAACAGCTGATAAAGGATCTGCTTGAGGAATGTATAAAGGGCCAGGTGAACTTTGGGAGGCAAAGATGGGAGGATTGCTTAAGGCCAAGAGAGTTGAAGACCAGTGTGAACAATGTAAAGAAACCTGGTCTCTACAAAAAAAAAAAAAAAAAAAACTTTAAAATTAGGTAAACATGGTGGCATGTGCCTGTAGTCCCCACTACTTGGAAGGGTGAGACTGGAGATTACTCAAGTCAAGGAGTCCAAGGTTGCAGTGAACTATGACGGTACCACTGAGCAGCAAAGCAAGATCCTGTCTCTAAAAAGAAAAGGAGGGGACTTTACAATTCAGTAAGACAAACAGTCCAATAAAAATTAATGAGAAATTTGGGGGGGTTTTCAGGTACTGTTCTAACCTTTGGATTCTTTTTACAACATACTCCCAATATTATCAGACACCTCTGGTGACTGAGAACTCTCAAAGGCAGTTGCATTTTGTCTTTGAAAGGTTCTAGATGGTAATGAAGCAAAATTAGGACTGTTTTAGTTTCATTTATCTTTATTTTTCTTCATAACTTCAGAGAAAATGTCTAAATTTCTCACTTTGGTGGCCTCACTTCATTTTCTGTATTTCTTAGCCCTTCCCTCTATTTTTATTTTTTATTTTCTTCCTCCTCAACTTCCATTTTTCTACACTAATCTACCCAGTTATTCTATTCATCCTTCATTCATTTAATCATCATTATTTATTAAGACACTTCTTTGTGCCTGATACTTATTGAGGCACTGGGAAAGCAGAAGTAAAGAATCAAGCAAAAATTTTTCTCTTATAATTTATTTTCTTTCACATTCCCTATCAGTTTTTATTTTATTCTCTGCTCTTCTTTCCCTCTATTCTAACCTAAGCTAGCAAATACCTTTTTCAAATTTTGAACAAGTATTTCATCAAATAAGATCTATAAATGGTATGTAATCACTAGCAAAGTGATTACAACAACATTGGTCATTAGGAAAATGCGAGTTGATAACACTGAGATAGCACAAGACATTCACCATAATTTAAAAATATATATTTGTTGTCCAGGAGCGGTGGCTCATGCCAGTAATCCTAGCACTCTGGAAGGCCAAGGCAGGTGGATAGCTTAAGCTTATGAGTTTGAGACCTGAGCCAAAGCGAGACTCTGTCTCTAAAAAAAATAGCTGGGCATTGTGGCACTCTGGAAACTGTGGCAAGGGAATCACTTGAGCTCAAAAGTTTGAGGTTGCTATGAGCTATAACACCATGGTACTCTACCAGGGGTGACAAAATAAGACTCTGTGTCAAAAATCTGTGTGTGTGTGTCTTTGTTTTACTCCATTTGGTACTGCTATCACAAAAATACCTGAGATTGAGTAATTTATATAGAGCAGAAATTTATTTTCTCACAGTTCTGGAGCCTGGAAAGTTCCAGATAAAGGCACTAACTAGCAAGCACTGGTGAGTGTCTGGTCTATGTTTCCAAGATTGCATCTTGAACCCTTCATTCTCCACAGGGAAGGAACACTGTGTCCTCACATGGTAGAAGAGTGAACAAGAGCTAACTCACTCCTTTAAACCTTTTTATAAGAGCACTAATCCATTGATGAGGAAGGAGCACCCATGACTCAATCAATCATCTCCCTAATACTATTGTATTAGGGACTTAGTCTTCAACACATGAATGTCAGGGGACACAAGCACACAGCAATACCAAATGCTCAGGGGACTGCAGAGCAACTGACTGACTCCATCATATAATGCTGGTGGAAATACAAAATGGTACAGTCACAAAGAGGGTTAGTTTCTTATTAATTTAAATTTAATCTTATCTTTTAATAAATCTAAAGTTAATCTAAGATAAATGATAATTATATGCCCAGACCAAGTCATGTACTTAAATGTTAATAGCCTCTTTATATATTAATAGCCAAAAATTGCAAACAACTCAAATGTTCAACTAGTGAATATAATAAGTAAATTGTCATATAGCCTTATAATACATAGTAGAATCGTATGTGAAAAAAATACACAAAAGACTTAAAATACAATATGATTCTATTTAAGTGAAATTCTAGGAAAGGCAAAAGTACACTGAAAAGAAGTCATTTAGTGGTATTGGGACCAAAAATAGGGAGAGGAAATTGATGGGAAAGGAGTAGGATGGATGGAAATTTCTGGAAGGATTAATATGTTGTTCTATATTATGAGTATTGTAACAGTTACACAACTATATGTAGTTGTCAAAACTTAGAACTGAAAATTTAAAATTGGTTAATTTTGTAGTATGTTATTTACCCCCCTAAGGATGACATTTTTAAAAGGGGGAAATTAGATACAAGGTCATAGTCAACAATAAAATACATTGCAGAACTGAAGTCGAACTCCAAGCATAGCATGCCTACATTATTTGCATATGATTATTGTAACCTTGGAAAACTCATAAGTCTCTTCCAAAAGCTAATGGAAATAATATAAGAACTCAGTAAGGTATTGGCTACAAAACTATACACACAAAAATGTTGAGTCTTCTTAAGTGCAAGCCATTAGTAGTAAGAAGCTTACTTATAATAGGGAGAAACACCACATTCCAAAAATTCACAAAATACATATGAAATAAGTATATAAAGGAAGCACTAAATCACTCCTGAAGAAAAAAAGCAAGAAACAAATGATAACTAACTGTAACAATATTCTCTGTTCTTGGTTAGGAAAACTTTGTGTTGAAACTCTTTTAATTTTGCTAAGTTGCTCAGGAGGATGGCGGGTCTCAAGCTCCTGGCCCCAACCAATCCTTCTGAGTGGCTGGGATTACAAATGAATGTCACCACAACTGCTTTTTTTCTAACTTGAAAATTTAGAAAATTTTAAAGCTATAAATTAATTGCAGTCTCAATTCAATCAGGGAAATCATTTCCAAAAGTAATCCCAAATACATATTCTAATTTTGAATACAATTGATAAAGTACTTCACTGAAGAAGAGAAAGATTGTTTAATATACGACATTGGGATAACTTTTAAGAGTTCAGAAAATAAAAATGTATGTTTATACTTCAGTTTCTAAGTCACAACAAATTCCACTCACATCAAAGATTTATATGCTACAAATAAAACTGTAAGGTTGAAAAGAAAATATGGGCATTGTCTTTTATTATCCTGGGGTTGGGAAAATCTAGCTAAGCATGCATAAAATTCAAAATACACAAAGACAGAAACTAATAAATTTGACTCCATAAAAATTTTAACTGTGATACAAGAATTTACTGTAACTAAATTCAAATGATAAATAACAAAGTAGGTAAAAAAAAAAAATTGTAACCCAAATGACAAAGGACTAATTTCCTCAAAATTAAAATAGCTCTTACGAGTTAATAAAAACAGATAACCGACCAATAGAAAATATGGCAAACATAACGAGGTAATAAATACAAGAGAAGAAAAGTGCAAAGTGAACCATAAAATAAAAGATGAGTAACATCACTTATAGTTAGAGTAATTCATGTTAAATAGGAATGAGAAGCGAATTTTCAGATAGAAAAGAAACCAAAATGTTGTTAATACTTGGCATGTCCACTGTATATCTCCTATGGCAGAAAAGCACAGTTTTATAATTATGGGGCAGCCAGAGTTGTCTTTTTGTTTGTTTGTTTGTTTGTGACAGAGTCTCACTCAGTCACCTGGGTAGAGTGGTGTCACAGCTCACAGCAACCTCGAATTCTTGGGCTCAAGCTATCCTCTTGCCTCAGCCTCCCAAGTAGCTGGGACTACAGGCACCCATCACACCAGGCTAGTTTTCTATCTTTAGTAGAGATGGGCTCCTGTTTTGCTCAAGCTGGTCTCCAACTCCTGAGCTCAGAGGATCTACTGCCTCGACCTCCCAAAATGCTACAATTACAGGCGTGGCCACTGCACCCAGTCCCAGAGTTGTCTTACATAGGAATAAGCACACCACTGAATGCCAGTGTGGCCCTGCCCCACCCTAAAGGCCCAGGTATATGAAGAGAGTATGAAGGAAGCCCTGAGTACCTTGAACCTAAACTAGAGAAATCTAGGTTCCTCTCCAAATGGCATAAGGGAAGCATTGGAAAACTGTGTCCTTACTTTTATCAAGCCCTTCTGCAGTAGTTCTGGACTCTGTCAAGCATCAAAATCAGCTGGAAAGCTTGTTAAACCCAGATTGCTGTATCTTTCCACCAGTTTCTTATCCAGCAGGTCTAGGCTGGAACCAGAGGACCTGCAGCTCTAACAAATTCCCAGGTGGTACCAAGGCTCCTAGTCCACACTTTGAGAACTATTAGTACAGTAAGTGCCCTTTGCCTGCTTCTTGCTGTTGCACTGGTAAACTGAAGTCATGGCAACATCAATCAGAGTTCCATTATTCTCTGCCAATCAATCTTTAAAATCAGACCAGCCTTCTTGTCATCTGGCTTAGTTTACCAGTGTTGGTAAAGACATGGATAATAAAATACTTTCCCACAGTGCCAGTGGGAGAATAAATATAAGCAGTATTTTCAACTTGGCAATATTTCTGAAAATTCATATGCATTTATTCTTGGCCCAGAAATTTCATTTCTAGGAATTTATCCCACAATATATATACTCCCCCCAAAAGCACAAAGATTATTATCTGCACAAAGATGTTTATTGTAGCATCACGATAATAGGTGAAAACTGGGAAGAACTCAGATGTCGGCCAATTGTAGATTGTTTAAATAAAGTAGGATCTATCTCAGGGAATATTTGGTAGACATTAGGATGAATGCAATAGATTTCTCACACTGAAATGGAAACATGTTCACAATGTACAATAAAGTACAAAATATGAATTATAGAATAGTATATGAAAAGCAATCCATGTTGCTAAAATTAAAAAGATGTGTATATAATATTTAACAAGTCATATGGAGAGGGTGAGGGCTACGGTCTGAATGTTTATGGCCTCCCCAAATTCGTATGTTGAAACCCAACAGCTAAGCTGATGGTATTAGAGGTGGGGCCTTGGGGAGGTGATTCAAACACGAGAATGGAACACACCGACTATAGGTCTCATAGGAGAGACCCCAGAGAGGGCCTCCACCCTTCCATCTACCAGGCGAGGACAGGGCAAGATGACAGCCCGCTGGGAACTGGGAAGCGGGCCCTCACTGGATATGACATGTGCCAGCCTCCAGAACTGTAAAAAATAAATGTCCACTGTTTCTAAGCCACTCAGTTTATGGTATTTTGCTATAGCAGCCCAAGAGAGTTCAGACACTGATAAATAGAAAGCTATGATTGGTAAGTATGCACATAACACATTTTTCAGAGAAGTTTTCTGAAAAATTCCCAACAGAGTTAGTCTAGGGAGAGGGGACTGGCACCTCAAACGCAGTGAAAAGAGCAGCTGTGACATCAGACGACATCTACTGAATCATTTTAAAGCCAGCACATATGCCATGTTTAATTTATTTTAAAAACTATTTTTTAAAAAGCAAAGCAACCAACATCATGCCACCAATGCTTCAACATCAAGCAACTTTTATCTATTAGTTTGCCACGACCTTTACTTGGAAAAAAAGATCTGCTACCTTGTTTTTAGTCACTGTATAACTGAAATTAATAAAACTGTGAATCACTTGAAAGAATAAAAATAAGATAGAAAATAGGTAAGGTACCACCATGGATAGAAAGAGACCCAGTCAACCCTTGCTACTGACATGCCCTGTTCTTTGCCCCCAGTTTTAATTCTCTCTAATGTCTTAAAAAAAATGTAGCATCATTATATAATCTAAAACGCAAATGTTTGTTTTATCTATCTGTCATTTCTCTGTTAACTCAGTAGTTCCTTCAGCAACCATGAACCACATGGCTGACTCATGCCTACCTCACATTGCTGCCACTGTTATGAATGCTGAGGAAAGAACACACCAGCATGACAGTCTACAATGCCAGTACCTTATGACAGAGGACACGGCAGTATATGATAATAAAACTGAGGACCCAGAATCAGAATCCCCCTAATGGTAAGGGTGTAGCTGAAATTAGCATACTTAGGAGAAAGTAAGAAACTACCAACTTGTAATGGAAACTTAATGAATTCTCTTGTGGGCCTGATTCTCAGGCAGCCAGTTCAAGCTGGCATTTCGATATGCAAACCTACGGCTATAAAGTATAAGGCCAGCTCTCAGGGGAGAGAGAGCAGAGCCGGAGGTACAATCCAATCTTAAACTTCTCTTTGGAGTCATGAAAACTTAAGCCACGAGATAAATATTTATATGCTCTGATTTTTTTTTTTAAATACAAAATTCCGGAAAGCCATAAGGGAGAAATAGCTCACATTATTCCACAACCTGAAAGAATAAAACAAGATTTGGACTTTCAAAGAATGACATATTTCCTCATTCTCATAAAGTAGCTACTGCCACACTCTCTCACTCCATAAAGAAGGGTTGATATTGTCCTCCAAAAAGGCTCTATCATTTGAAGGAAACTGTAAGTGGATCATCAAAACATAGCCAGAATTTTATGTAGCAAACCATGTAAACTAAGAAGTTTCTCTGAGTCCTGGAATCAGTTATCCCTTTTCCTTCACAAGGCAAAAATGTCGCATGTTATGGGTCAAGTGCCAACACACACATTGTTCACCTTGTTGTTAGCGTCTTAGTTGACTTCAGTCACTCATCCATAATCTCACTCTGTTGAAACCACTCTAGGTGTTTTCCTTAACCACCTTCAGATGGGCTCCCTATCATTTAACTTCTCCGATTTTCTGTATCTTCCTGACTAGTAACTTCACTATAACCCCACTATTTGGGATATGTAATTAGTTATCATTGCACCTTTGTAATTGTGTACAAGGAATAAGACTGGAATTAGGAAAGACACTGAAAAGCAGTTGAACTACAAATGGGAAACAGAGATTCAACCAATACAAAAGGAGTTCTAACTAATAGTCCCAGCTGTGTCCCCCGCTATGGAACTCTTTAGGGATTATCAAAGGAACCACCCAAACATCTCTGCATAGTAGCAGAGAGAGGGGACTGTAGTAGACACATGATATATTGGAGAACCTGCACAGCAGAAAGGTTAAGTGATTCACCAAATATTACAAAGCAGGTCAGGATTGGAACAGGAGACAATGCTCAATGACCCTGATCAGATCCCCAGGTCCAGGTGAATAAGCACCTATGTTTGTTTAACTTTCTCCATGTAATAGGAACTAGCAAAGGATTTCATCATCTCCACACTGACCTCTGTTGCTTGCATCTCTTTTATCACTGCTTATTTTCACTCAAGGATAACGGAAATGATGCTAGTAATATTTGGATGGCATTATATCTCACAAAATGCTTTTACTCTCATGATCTCATCTAAGTAAGTAAACTCTTTCTCTGCATTCTGCATTTTTCGAATCCCTGACTCCAGCTGACCTGAAATTGTCAAAGGACACCATATAGGAAATGCAGTGGAGAAGGCGGGATTTCCTTTTAGCTGTGACTTGCATTTCAGATACCCAGGATAACCAAGCCATCTTTTGTCCTTTTATTCGGCAAACATGCACTGGGCAGCACCATGCCTGCAAGATAGCGCTAGCCACTGAGGAAATGAAGAGAATCAAGACATAGTGCTTAAATGAAGGAGCCAAGGTCTAAACATGGAAATAATTTACAAATAAAATATCACAGATGCCTTAGTTGAGGTATTAACAGGATGTTCTTGGAATATCAATGAGGGAGAAATTCTGCTTGGGGGAAGCAGGAAAAACAACTATGCTGAATTGTGCCCCCATGTCCTCTCCTCCCCCACATTCTCTTTCTGCCTAGTCTGTGCCCTGAGAAGCTAATTGCTGTAGGTAACATCACTCACACCCTCGTGCTTGCCCTCTCGCTTTTGGTTGAGTTTGGCAACAGTTGGCCCCAGCAGGAAATCAGAAAAATAGAATTGCAAAAATAGGTAGGAGTATTAATTTTCCCAGCTCTCTCCCTGCCCAATTATAGTTTGGTAGGGACTATATTCCTCTATCAAAGGCCAGCACACCTGTCCTAAACCCACAAGCCACTCTGGGCCACTGTTCTCTTACTTGCTTCCTCAGGCCCAGGGAGCTTCCATTCTTAATAGCCACCTCCACCACCCTGCCCCCAGAGAGCTTCACTATCTTTCATATTACCCTAACCTTTTGTGAGTAATTTCTCCCTTAGATTGTGAAGCAGAAGAGTAAGCAATGAATTTAGACTAGGGAGTTAGTATATTAAGGAAGGAAGGCCCAGGAAGCAAGGGGTCTAATAGGTAGTGTTGGGATCATATAGGTAAGCTAGAACATAAAGGAAAGCAAACATATCTCAGGCTGGAAAGGAGATAACCAACTTGCAAAGCATTTTTGAAAGTTGAATTGCGGCTCGGCGCCTATAGCTCAACCGGCTAAGGCGCCAGCCACGTACACCTAAGGTGGCGGGTTCGAATCCCCAGCCCGGACCCGCCAAACAACAATGATGGCTGCAACCAAAAAAAATAGCCGGGCGTTGTGGCGGGCGCCT
>CAUYTI010121637.1:0-76112 GCA_963575145.1 Galago senegalensis
GAATATTGCCTGGTCAACAGGTGGTCCTCTGGGGTATGAGATGCTAATTACAATGCTGATAGTGATGTATGATGGAGACTGGAGGCCTCTGCTGACTTCTTTGCCTTCAAACCCCTCAAGGTTGAAAGCCTGAATCTCTCCTTTGCCAACTTAAAAGTCACTTTAATTCATGCCCCTTGGCTAAGCAGAGGCTTTCCTAGAAAAGCATTTGTCACTAGGATTCCTCCTGAAGTGGCTACACCTTAACAAGTGCACCAAAAGTGGCCTTGCTGTGGGACCCTGAGCACAGAGCTGGTAGGCTAGCTCTTCCACAGTGGCTATGCTCTCAGCCAAAGAATGTAAGCTATGTTCTGGCCTAGCGGCTCAGTCTTGGACTCCAGACACCACTCAGAGTCACTTGCACACTGTCCCATGGTCTCCCAAGGGAACTCAACCAAGTGCCCAAGTCTGGAAAAAAAAAAAAACACACACACACACACACAGGTAAGGCCTTTCCTATCTGCAGTCTCACTGCTGTTGTAGCTACAGCCACAGCAGCCACCAGGGCCTCAGACTGAGTGCAAGTACTTGTCACTTCTCTGCTGCTTTTGTCCTCTTCCTGGGGTCCTGAAGTCCCTTGCTGCCTCCCTACGTTGCCAGCGAATTTTCTGGGCAGATCCCACAAGCCAGAGGTGCCTGCAGTCTTCTCCCCCCAATCTCACCACTCCGGGTTGCAAAGAAGCTGTTACTCAGCCACCATCTTGCTCTGCCGCACCCCCAGTAGTTACCTTGATGCCAAACTCAGGAAATGATCAAAAAGAAAATTAAAAACTACAGATCAATATCCCTTATAAACATAGATGGAAAAAGTCCTCAAAAAAATTAGCAAACTGGATCCAACAGCATATTCAAAATTAATTTACCATGCTAAATGGAGCTCATTCCAGTGATTCAAAGATGGTTCAAATCAATAAGTGTAATTTACCTCATAGACATAATTAAAAATATAAACCATTTGATCATTTCAATAGATAGAAGAAAAGTACTTGATAAAATCCAGCACATTTCATGGATTAAAAAAAAACCCCCTTCAATAACTAGGCCCTAAATGAACATAACTTAAAGTGATAAAAGTCACATATGACTAGCCCACAGTTAACATCATACTATATGGGAAAAAGTTGAAAACAATCCCACTAAAAACCTAAATAGGAGAAGGATGTACACTTTTACTACTTTTATTTAATGTAATACTAAAAGTCCTAAGTAAACCTACCAGGCAAAATAAAGAAATAAAGTGCAACTAAATAGGTAAAAGGAAATTAAACTATCTCTCTTCACTGATGATACGATCTTATAGCTAGCAAATCTGAAAGTCTCTCCCAAAAGATTCCTCAACTGACAAATAAATTCATCATAGTCTCAGGTTACAAAATTAATGTACACAAATCAGTAGCATTTTATACACTAATAATAGCCAAGCTGAGAATTAAATCAATAACTCAAAATTATTTATAATAGTTATAAAAAATAATAAAATACCTACAAATATATATAACTGAATGAAAAATCTCTACATAGAGAACTACAAAACACTGATAAAGGAAATCCCAGATGACACATAAAAATTAAAAAAAAAATCCCATGTCATCAACTGAAAGAATTTATACTGTTGAAATGTTTAGACTGCCCAAAGTGATTTGTAGATTCAATGCAATTTCTATCAAAATATCAACAGGTAGGAAAAATAATACTGAATTGTATATTGAATCAAAAAAGAGCCTAAATACCTAAACTAACTCTAAGCACAAAGAATAAATTGCCCAACTTTGAATTATACTACAAGGCTGTTGTAACCAAAATAGCATGGTACTGGTATAAAAGTAAGCTCACAGACCAATGGAATGGTATAGAAACTCCAGAAATAAAACCATCTACCTAGAGGCAACCCATGTTTGACAAAATAGATAAAAATATACAGTGGGTAAATCATGATCTATTTAATAATTGGTACTGGGAAAATGGAAAGCCACATAGAGAAAAATGAAACTGGATCCCTACTTTTTACCCTACACAAAAATTAATGAAAGATAGATTAAAGAGTTAAATGTATGACTTGTTATTATTGTAATTACTTTGCTATGCCATGAACTGTGCCCATATAAAATGGCAAATTTAATCCATAAATGTGTGTGTTCTGATGCTTCACCTACTTGCTATTCCCCATCTCTCATTCCCTCCTTGAGCCTCTACTCCTTGAGATACATTATTGAAATTAAGCCAGTTAATAACCCTATAATGGCTTGCAAGTTTTTAAAGTGAAAGAAAGAGTTCTGCATATCTCACCTTAATTAAGAAGGTAAAAATGATTAAACTTAGTGAGATGGGCATGTCAAAAGCTGAGGCTGTGGTGAATAGTTAGAAAAAAATATTAAAGCAAAGAAAGGTTCTTGAATGAAAATTAAAAGTGCTACTTTAGTGAACACCTGAAGAATAAGACAGTAGGATAGCCTTATTTCTACTATGGAAAAAAAATCAAGAGGCCTGAATAGAATATTAAATCAGCCACAATATTGCCTTAGTTTGAAGCCTAATCCAGAGCAAGATCCAAATTCTCTTCACAGATATGAAGTCTGAGCATGGTGTAGAAATATTCCATCTCCATAACATATATGTGCAAGGTAAAGTAGAAATTGCTGATACAAAAGGCTTCAATGACTTATCCAGAAAATCTAGCTGCTATAATTTATAAAGGTCACTATATTAAACAATAATCTTTCAATGTTGAAGAACCTACCTTTATTTGGGAGAAGATGCTGTCTAGGAATTCATGGGTAGAGAAGAGTTGCTATTGCCTGACTTCAAAGCTTCAAAGGACAGACTGACTCTCTTCTTAAGGACTAATGAAACTGGTTACTTTAAGTGAAAGCCACTGCTCATTGATCATTCCAAAAATCATAAGACCCTTAAGAATTATGCTAATTCTACTATGCCTATAGAATTGTTTATAAATGGAGCAACAAAGCCTAGGTGGTAGTACATCTGTTTAAAATATTGTTTATTGAATATTTTTTAAGCTTAGTATTGAAAGCTACTAAGGTAAAAAAGATTCCTTTTGAAATATTCCTGCCAATCAACAATGCACCTCGTCACCCAAGAATTCTGATGGAAGTGTAAAATATGTAATGTCTTTTTTGTGCCTGATAATTCAACATCCATTCTGAAGCCCATGGATCGACGAGTATTCTTTTTTAATTTCAGATTACTACGAGGCTCCAAATGTTTAGGTTACATTGTTTTCATTTCTGAGGTAAAGTTCAAGTTGTATTTGAGCCCTTCACCAAGAGATGTGTTGAATAAACTTACATTGGGCACATTAGATGAGATCCCACCAATCACACTCCCTTCTTCTTCCCCTCTCCCTCCTCTCTCTTCAATCTCACTAGACTATACATGTATTTTTCTTTCATCTGGGCATGAAGTTGTTTATATATTGGTTTCATATTAGTATTGAGTACATTGGATACTTTTTCCCCCTTTCTTGTGATTTTTCAATAAGAAGATGGTTTCAACTGCATTTGGGTAAACACAAAAGATTTACAGTATCCATCCTTTTTTATAGCTGGATAGCACTCTGTGGTATACATATAGATAGATTAGGAAGTAATTATGACTTTCAAGTATTATTATTTAAGAAATAAATTTTCTAAAAAACTATACTTGGCTTAGATTATAACTCTTCTTATGGATCTGGACAAAATACACTGAAATTTTTATGGAAAAGATGTACCATTCTAGATGACATTAGGAACCTTCATGATTCATGGGAACAAATCAAATCATGACCAATAGGAAGAGTTTGGAAGTAGTTGCTACCTCCCCTCATTAATGACTTTGAGGGGTTCAAGATTTTAATGGAGGAAGTCACTACAGATGTGGTGCAAATAACAAGAGAATGAAAACTAGATGTGGAGCCTACAGATGTGAATTACTGCAATCTCATAAAGAACTTGAATGAATAATTTGCTTCTTCCAGATAAAGTGATTTCTTGAAAAGAAATCTATTTCTGATGTAGGTGCTTTAAACATTATTGAAATGATAGGAATGTCACAACCTAATTATAGCCTTAGAATATGGGAAGAGGGTGGGAGGGAAGGTAAGGGGGGTGCATGGGGGGAGGGAGGGAGATTGGTGGGGTCACCTCTATGGTTTATCTTACAAGGGTACAAGTGAATTTTTCTAAAAGCAGAGTATGAACGTTTTAACTCAGTAACTAGGAAAATGACATGAAGGTTATGTTGACCAGTTTGATGAGAGTATTTCAAAATGTATATGAAAACAGCACACTGTACCCATGATTGCATTAATGTACACAGTTATGCTATAAGAAATAAAATAAAAAAAACAGTATTGAAATGACAGCAAAGCATTTAGAGGAGAGGTGTCAAACCTTTTGTCTTCTCTGGGCCACAATGGAAGAAGAAGAGTTGTCTTGGGCCAAATATTAAATACACAAACACTAACAAAACCTTATGAGCAAAACAAAAATATCCATGCACAATTTTTTTGTGATATCTGCCAATACAGATAAGCAAAAAATTCCTCACATGATAATCCTAATAATGCAATGGCTCATTCAGAGAGTTCTTTAAAATCATCAAGCAGGTGCAAAGTTTGCATCATTAATATAGAAAATATACTTATCTAAGTAATAAAACTTTAAAAATATTTTTTATTACACCACAGCTTGTTAATCCATTCCTCGGTTGGTGGGCATTTAGGCTATTTTGCACATTTTGGCATTGGTAAATTAAGCTGCAATTAATAGTCTAGTGCAAGTGTCCTTATGGTAAAAGGATTTTTTTCTTCTGAATAGATGCCTAGTAATGAGATTGCAGGGTCCATGGATTACTCTTCAGCCACTAAAAAAGATGGTGACTTTACATCTTTTGTATTAACTTGGATGCAAGTGGAACATATTATTCTTAGTAAAGCATCACAAGAATGGAGAAGCAAGAATCCTATGTACTCAATTCTTCTATGAGGACAATTAATGACCTAGTACCTGGTGGGGGAGGCCGAATACCAAAGCAGAGAGAGAAAGACGCACGCAGCGGTGGGGTACCGGAACATAAGAGCGAGAGAAGGCGGGACGAGGGTGGGGTCTTGGTGTGTGCCACACCTTTTGGAGGTAAGACACGATTGTAAGAGGGACTTTACTTAACAAATGCAATCAGTGTAACCTGGTTTCTTGTACCCTCAATAAATCCCCACCAATTTTTTAAAAAAGGAAAACTGAAAAAAAAATTTAGCAGTTTGTGTGTTTCTGGAAATTTGCCCATTTCACCTAGGTTATCTAATTTGTTGGCATACAGTTGTTCATAATATTCCTTTCTAATTCTCTTCCATTTTTGTAAGGTTGCTAATGATGTTCCTTCTTATTCTGGATTTTAGTAACTTGAGACTTTACTCTTTTTTCCTTGGTCAGTTTACTTAAATGTTTGTCAATTTTGTTGATCTTTTCAAAGAATAAACTTTTGGTTGGTTTCGGTGATTTTCTCTGTTTTCTCTCCTAATTTCTTATTTATTTATTTGTTTATTGAGACAGAGTTTCAAGCAGTCACCCTGGGTTGAGTGCCATGGCGTCACAGCTCACAGCAACCTCAAACTCTTGGGCTTAAGCGATTGTCTTGCCTCAGCCTCCCAAGTAGTTGGGAATACAGGCATCTGCCACAACACTCGGCAATTTCTTTTGTTGTTGTTGTTGTAGTTATCATTGCTATTTTAGCTGCTCTGGGCCATATTTGAACCTGCCAGCCTTGGTGTATGTGGCTAGCACCATAACCACTGTACTACGGGCACCAAGCCCAGACACAGTGTTGTTTTTTTTTTTTTTTTGAGATGGAGCCTCAAGCTATCCCCCTGGGTAGACTGCCATGGCATCACAGCTCACAGCAACCTCCAACTCCTGGGCTCAAGCGAGTCTCCTGCCTCAGCCTCCCAAGTAGCTGGGACTACAGGCACCTGCCACAACTCCTGGCCATTTTTTGGTTGCAGCCATCATTGTTGTTTGGTGGGCCCGGGCTGGGGATTTGAACCCGCCACCTTAGGTGTATGTGGCTGGTGCCTTAGCCACTTGAGCCACAGGCACCGAGCCCAGACACAGTGTTTTAACCTGAGTCTGATTGGTTCCAAAACCTGTGTTCTCAGGTTGCTATTATTAGGTAAAGTTCCCCCCTAATTTATATTCGTTTCTTTCTTTTCTTTTCTTTTTTTTTTTTTGAGACAGAGCCTCAAGCTGTCCCCCTGGGTAGAGTGCCGTGGCATCTCAGCTCACAGCAACCTCCAACTCCTGGGCTCAAACGAGTCTCCTGCCTCAGCCTCCCAAGTAGCTGGGACCACAGGTGCCTGCCACAATACCTGGCTATTTTTTGGTTGCAGCTGTCATTGTTGTTTGGTGGGCCCAGGCTGGATTCCAACCCGCCACCTTAGGTGTATGTGGCTGGTGCCTTAGCCACTTGAGCCATAGGTGCTGAGCCTATTCGTTTCTTTCTACACTAATTTTATGATTTCCTTTCTTTTGCTCACTTGGTTTCAGTTTGTTTTTATTTTTCTAGCTTCTTTTTCTTTTGTTCTTTTTCTTTTTTTGGTGATAGAGTCTTGGTGAAGTGCTATGGTGCCATAGCTCACAGCAACTTCAAAGTCTTGGGCTCAAAGGATCCTCTTTCCTCAGCCTTCCCAGTAGCTAGGACTATAGGCGCCTGCCACAACACCTGGCTGTTTTTAGAGATGGGAGTCTCACTCTGGTTCAGGTTAGTCTCAAACTCCTGAGCTCAGGCAATCCAGCCACCGTGGCCTCCAAGTTCTAGGATTGTAGGTGTGAATCACTGCACCCAGCCCTTGTTTTACCATTTTACGTTATGATTTATCTCTGTCTCTCTTTTCTTCTCTCTCTTTCACAGGTCTTTGTCATCCAGGCTAGAGGGCAATGGCATCATCGTAGCTCACTGCAACTTCAAACTCAGCAATCTTCCTGCCTCAGCCTCCCAAGTATCTGGGACTTCAGTCACATGCAACCATGCCTGGCTAAATTTTCTATTTCTTTCTTTTTTTTTTTTTTTTTTTTTTTTGTGACCGAGCATCAAGCTATCCCCCTGGGTAGAGTGCCATGGCATTACAGCTCACAGCAACCTCCAACTCCTGGGCTCAAGCGAGTCTCTTGCCTCCGCCTCCCAAGTAGCTGGGACCACAGGCGCCCACCACAACGCCCGGCTATTTTTTGGTTGCAGCGGTCATTGTTGTTTGGCGGGTCCAGGCTGGGGATTCGAACCAACCACCTTAGGTGTACGTGGCTGGCGCCTTAGCCGGTTGAGCTATAGGCACCGAGCCGGATGTTTTTATTTTATGAGCAACTGGAAGGGCAAAGGGCAGAGGAATCAGCCAGAAGTGACTGAGCAGACCTGGATGTCCTTCCAGGCACCTCTTTCAGAGTGATGAGTGCTGAGCCACACCCTCCATCATACAGGACAAGGCAGAGTCTTGCCTGAGCCCCCATTGGGGGACCTAGAACCTCTAGGAAGGAGCTTTCCTGGGAAGAGGACAAGGGCTGTCCCTCCTTACTGGGCAAGAGCCAAGGGTGGCAGAGCCTTCCCTGTTGGTGCTACCATTGTGTTGATGAGGTATTCATTCTTGAAAAAGCTAGCAAACGTATTACAAATTCAGAAATTGTGTTCTGCCTCCAGGAGAGTCAGTTGACTAATACGGTGTGTGTCCAGCTCCCTTCTAGAGTCTGGTGTGAAGAGGTAGAGAAACGGTCCTCTGTGTAAAGAGGTCTGGTCCTTTGTGTAAAGAGGTCTGGGGGTGCCTCCTCCTGCTGCATCCTGTTAAGAGGAAGTGTAGGCGGAGCTGACAGGGCGATTCCTGTAGGACTTTCTACTGGGAAGGGAGAGAAGTACATTTAAACACACCTGGAGAGAGTGGTGGTTTGCTGAGGTGCTTTATTCTGGGTAGGTTTTCAGAATAAAAAGAAACTTCATTACTTCACTTGCCCTCCGCCAGGTCAGGGCACACTGTGTGGCAGTGGTTTGCAGTCCTGGCCCTTTCGTTTACTTGAACTGAAAACCTGGAAGGACCTGGCCAGCAGAGAGGTGGATACCAATCCAAATCAAACAGAGCTGGCCTGTCCCCACCAGCTCCTAGAAGCTAGCCAGGGGACAGTCAGCTCTGGCCTCTGACAACACTGCTTCACACACAGATTCTCCTGTCCCCACCTGACAGGGTGGCCCCAGCAGGAGCACACCTCTGTTGGCCTTTGGGTGCCCTTCTTCAGACCCCTGCCTCCCTGCAGTTCCCTCTTGACTACCTTCTCCCCACCCCACTCCACTCCCTCTCCTGTAAGAACAGACTAAAGTGAGTCATTGTTTCCTCAGAGACCCCTCAGGGAGGGCTGCTCAGCACCTGCTGGGTGTATGGGCAGTGTCCCATCTCCCTGTCCTGCAGGTGGGTGTCTTAGATGTAGACAAACACCTTAGCCTAGTGAAGTGAAGCTAGTGTCTGAGTTTCAGGCTCCAGAAAGACAGAAGTGACCCAGCTCTACACTCCCTTGATAGCGTGTCCTATGTGGACTCCCTTTATGTTGTCCTAAACTTGTTGGTGTGGAGCTTTGATAATTATGTGTATGGAAGGTCGTGTGAGTGGTATCTGGTTGTCTGAAGTCGAGTCTTGTATTTAAAAGGCAAGTAAAGTAATGAAGTTTCTTCAACCTGGAGATAGAAGCCAGGGCCCAGCATCTCTCTGAATTGATTTTATTTGGGGTTACTGAGTTTCTCTGATGTTTATATTCACGGCTTTCCTCAAATTTGGGAGGTTTGGAGCCAATGTTTCTCCAAATACTGTCTCTGCTTGCTATTTTTCTCTTTTCCTTCTTGGACTCTCATAATGTATGTATTGTTTTACTTGATACTGTTCCATATATCCTGTAGGCTCTTCTTACTTTTCTTCATTCTTTTTTTTTTATTTTGCTCCTCTGACTGAATAATTTCAGTGTCCCATGTTCAAGCTTGCTGATACGTCTGCCTATTCAAATCTGCTACTAACCTGTCCAATCAGTGTTTTCAATTCAGTTATTGTATGTTTCAGTTCTACAATTTTGGTTTGATTCATTTTTACAGTTTCTAACTGTTGATCCTCTCATTTTGTTGTCATATACCATTTTCTTGACTTCTTTTATTCTTTATCTGTGTCTTTTTTCCAGCTGTGTCAGCTCATTTAAGAGTTGTTTGAAAGTCTTTGTCTGGTTCATCCAGTGTCTGTGTTGCTTCAGGGATGGGTTCTGCCACTCTCTTTTCTTCCTATGAATGAGCCATATTTTCCTGTTTCTTTGTATGCCTTGTGATTTTCTGTTGGAAATTGAGCACTTAAAAATTGTTCCCCCTCCCTGTTGTTGCAGATGACCTCTATAGTAGGAGAGACCTTAACTTTCTTGTCAGAGTGCCTGAGCTTTGGGATCAGCCTGTGAGGGTGTGTTCAGGGTGAGGAGTGCAGCCCCCTGTGAGGGTGTGTTCAGGGTGGGGGGTGCAGCCCCCCTGTGAGGGCATGTTCAGGGTGCAGAACACCTGTGGAGGGTGTGTTCAGGGTTGGGGTATCAGGGTAGGTAGTGGTAGTGACATTTCAGTGGACTTTGTGGGATGAGGACAGGCTTAGCCAGGGTGGTAGCCAAGCATTTTGAGAATGAGTGACTGTGTGCAAAGGGCCTGAGGCAGGGAGAGACCGAAGGATGGGCAAAGGGAGGCACTGTGCTCTGGGAGCACCACGAGCAGGGTAAAGATATGAGCTGAAGCTCAGAGGCCAGCGGGGACTAGGCCCAGGCAGTGGGCCATGACATGACTGTGAGAGTAGAGGGAAGCTCCCAAGTTTAATAGGCCCCAGGAGAGGCCCAGAGTAGGGCAGGAGCCCTTGAGGAAGGAGGCCTGCTCCTGCCAGGAATGCCCTTCCACAGGCCTGCAGTGGAGGATGCCAGGGAGGGGTGATTTGTCCTGCTCTTCCCCCTCCCCCTGCTAGGGGCACAGAGTCTGACCTTGTGCTCCATGGGCATCTAGTATGGCCTGGGCTGAGGGAGGCCTGTGCCCAGTGCCCTTCCCTAAGGCCCCCTTCCATTCATTTCTTCTCTGCCCAGGCAGCCTCAAGGCTGACCCAGCCCCTCTCCCCACCACCCCCCAGTGCCTCCACACTGTCCTCCAGCCCATCACAGCCCCTGGTTCCTTGGGGACATTACCTCTCATTGCTCTCTACAGAGCCTGCAGTACATGCTTCCCAGGCCTTGTCCTGAGGCAGCCCTCCTAGGAGCTCCCACCCTGCAGGGGAGGAGACCTGCTCCTCCAGGGGTGACCTGTGGCCCGCCTCTAGCCTGGCACCTCTGTGTCTCTCCCTTGGGGTGGACAGATGGACGGATGTTCCCTGAGGGTAGGGGAGCCCTGAGAATCAGGCACCTCACTTCTCATCCTTGGAAGCCTCAGGTTCCCACACACTTCCTCACAGGGGAGCTGCTGATTGAACTTGAACAAATGCTTTCATTTTGGGGTATATTAAACCAAAACCAAAAATAATGGTGCCCAATTAATTTATTTTACTACCTGTGTAGAATTTTATAGGCTTTGAAAGAACACACTTTTTCTTGTTGGCAGAAATGTGGTGTGTGAATGAAAAGAGGCACCTGTTGTGAAACTTCCAGAAAAACCAGCTTCATACTTCAGGTTTGTCTGGGGCCCTCTGCAAGTTTGCCTAAGGGACAGGGTTTAGAATCTTTTGAAAAGTCAGTTGCCTAAATGAAAGTGTAAGTGATGATTGAAGGAATGAATTAGATACACGTTTGTTCCCACAGACAGCTTTGGGATACCCCTTACAGGTGGCCTTCTTAGGTAAACAGCAATGTGCCCCAAAGCCATGTGTTGGGAACCTCACATAGAGTAGCCTGCGGCTGTGGTCTGTGCCCAGCCTAGCGCCTTCAGGGGGCATGGACCCTGTGCAGGAGACCTGTCCTTATAAGCCTGAGTCCCACTTCAGTGAAACGGGGATCACACATTCCAGAATCATTTTTCCTGGATCCAGGGACTTCTGCCTCACGCTGGAACCTGCATCCTCACAAGCGCCTCCCACCTCTTCTCCCTCTCTGTCTCCACCAGCAGTTGCGGTACAGTTCTTGGCAGTCAAAGAAATGAGAAAAATACCAAATCATGGGAACCTGAGGGTGACGAAAGTGGTATACCCCTTGGGGCTGTGCGTGGGCCTGTTCATCTACGTCGCCTACATCAAGTGGCACCGTGCCTCCGCCACCCAGGCCTTCTTTAGCATTGCTGGGGCAGCTTCCGGGGCCCAGTGGGGCCAGCAGGCCCATAGCCCCCCAGGGACAGCTGCGCATGGTCATGAGGTCTTCTATGGGATCATGTTTGACGCAGGGAGCACCGGCACCCGAGTCCACGTCTTCCAGTTCGCCCGGCTACCCGGAGGTATCCCAGCAGGAAGCTTATTGTGAGCCCCTTTGAGCCCCAGGACAGGGCTGTGGGATTTCCTCCCCTTAAAGACAGTGATGTCTGGAACCCCTGCCATAGACTCACCTGGGAGCTTGTCAAAATGCAGTTTCTAGACATGCTGATACTGCAACCCATCCTCTGAGTTCTCCAGAAGTCCCAACTCCAACACTAGTGGTGACCACCACTGAAAGGCAGCTGTCTGTCCCCTCCCTGCGTTCACCAGGAGGTCACGTGGACAGGACCATGGCTCAGGCTGGAGGTTGTGTTGGGAAGGTTTAAGGCAGGAAGTAACCCCCGATTCAGACTCACGGGAGCCAGGAACCCAGGCCAGCCTGGGTTGGCCTCAGGCCCAGATAGCTGGAGACAACAGGAGGGGCCCCACTTGAGAAGGGAACTAGAGGCTGCAGGCAGGAGGGTGGGCAGCTGCCCTCTGTTCCTCTGCTCTCTGCCTCAGTCTCCTCCTGGGATCCAGTTTCCCACTGGCTCTCTTATGCTGTGACCCCACGGTTTGCCCTCTGTGTGAATGTGCAGCCCTCTGCGGGCAGGTCCCCAGCCACTCATCTGGGTGCCCCTCCCCTCTGTTCTCCACTGACCCCGTTGCCTTTGGAGCAGACACCATTCTGCCTCTGTAGGCACTAGGCATTGTGTACTTTTCAAAGCGAGTATGGCATGTTTTATTTACTTTTCGTTTCATCTGCTTTATTTTTAACTTATTACAATAGTTAAATATTTAGATGCTGTATCTACTTACCTCCAAAAATGGTTCTGAAGCTAATTTAAGGCAGCACAGCAGCTTGTGGTACTTTCATAGCCACAAGCTAGTGTTTTCTTATTGGAGAGGAAAATCTCTGCAGAAAGTTTTGTCCCTGATTTTTTATGGTCTTGTTTTCCCTCCTGAGTCTTTGTGTCTGAATTTGGTATGTCTCTCAACACTTCACTTGCTGTATGCACTTGAGTCCATACAACTCCTAATAATTTAACACACTCCACTTTTTAAAGAGAAGGAAGAACACAATATTTAAAATCCTGTAGTACATCCATTCCAGAATCAAGGAAATTATTTTCATATTTGCAGTTTGGAGTCACTTATCCTACTTCTTTATTTTTTGAATCAGCAAGAATTAACTGTTAAAATTTAACGCTTTAAATTGATGCATTTGTTTTTGCTTGTATATTATCCTCAATAAAGTTACCTTTTTAAAAAGGTAAAGTTCTGGTTAAAATGTTAGGTATTGTACTTGTTCAGCTGAACTAAGAGGCAGCATTCAGATGAGAAACAACTGAGGGGCCCCTGCCCCTCTGGGATCGGCTTGTGTCAACTGCTCATAGTTGTACGTATGTACACATCCATGCTGTATTAATAATTTTGCCCTTTTACTAAACATTCTCCTCTTAGAAACTCCCACTTTGACTCATGAAACCTTCAAAGCACTCAAGCCGGGCCTTTCTGCTTATGCTGATGATGTTGAAAAGGTAAGGGTCTTCTGTCTTGGCTATCTGTTCGTCATATTTGTCTGATTGTGCTAGTGGTATGGCCAGCGCCTTTCCTTTGAAAGCAGGAGGCTTTTCAAAAAGACAGAGGGAGGCACCTTGGATGGTGGTCAGGCGGGCAGAGGGGATGGTGCGTAAGCCCAGAGGAGGATGCTGCCCCCAGGCCTGCCCCACCAGCATGTTGGCCCAGACATGAGGCTCCAGAATACTGATGGTGTTGAGAAGATTTGAGCCTTGGAGTTTTGAGCCCAGCCTGTGTGACATAGCAGAGACCCTAACCTCTGAAAATAAAGTAAAAATTGTTTTACTTAATTTATTTTTGTAAATTTTGCATCATATGTTCTTATTGTTGTTCCTTTGATTGAAGATAGCAAACATTGCTAAAATGAAAAATTAGAACTAAAAATGTACTGTGGGCTGGGCATGGTGGCTCACACCTGTATTCCCTCCCTGTGGGAGGCCAAGGTGGGAGGGTCACTCAAAGTCAGGAGTTCAAGACCAGCCTTAGCAATGTAGTTAGACCCCATATCTACAAAAAAAAAAAAAATCTTTTTTTAAATTAGCCAGGCATGTTGGCATGCATTTCTAGTCCCAGCTACTCTGGAGACTAAGGTAGGAGGATCACTTAATCCCAGGAGTTTGAGGCTGCATCGAGCTTCAATCCTACCACTGTACTCCAGGCTGGGCAACAAAGTAAGACCTTGTCTCAGAAAAAACCCAGAGTTATTATGCAAAATCTAGAAAACCAGATAAATATTTCACAAATTTAACTAAGCTGTTATTAAGAGTTCTGCAGGTTTACAGCATCCATACTTCTCTGACTGCACCAACACAGGGCCCTGGTCTTCCTCTCATCGTGAAACTGGCCTCAGTAGATCCACAGTCCCTCCGTTCAAGCATGTCTAGCCTTGAGCTGCCTCACTGTCTCCGTCTCAGACAGTGTACTTCATGCCTTGTGGCTTGGTCAAAAAACAAATAGAAATTTGTGATTCTGGAGTGAACAGGAGGTCAAACCTGATTGAATTAGGTGTCTTAGAATAAACTAGGATTTGAAGAGTCTGGCTTGTTTGTATAAGTAACATATACCGCAGGGATAAACGCCCTTGCCCCCCAGGGCAGCAGCACTGACTCCTGGTGCTACAGGCTGCCTGGGGACCATGCTGGTGGACGTGCACATGTTCAGAGGCAGCCGTGTGAGATGGAGGAGCAGGAAAGTGTGTGTGTGCTACACCTTCGCT
Source organism: Galago senegalensis (assembly GCA_963575145.1). Lineage (NCBI taxonomy): Eukaryota > Metazoa > Chordata > Mammalia > Primates > Galagidae > Galago > Galago senegalensis. The sequence continues at coordinate 14,238 of CAUYTI010121637.1, forward strand.
TGGGGACCAGGGCCCTCCTAGAGGGCGTCTTCAAGACACCCAGTCTTTGTCCCTGAGTAGCACAGGATGGCTGCCATCTGTCATCCCCCATGGACCTCTTTGCCCACACATGCAAGGCTGTCTCTCTCTGTAGAATGGCATCTCTGAACAAAAGGAACATGTCTTTTTTCTTAGACGTTGCCCACTGGCCACTTGGGCACTGCAGCTGTGGATATGCGTGGCTGTCTTTCTGAGCTGTCCCACGTACCCACATGGACACAGGCCTTTGTCCAGCTTTGGGGTCTTGAGCACTCTGGCAGGTGTCATGGTTCCTTGATGTCATTTCTCATGGGATTCAGTGCTGTGAGGACCTGGGACTCCTTAGTTTCCACATACTTGTGACCTCCAGGGAGCCAAGACCTGTCTGAGGTTGTGGAGTTCCTGCCCTTGGCTGCCTGGCCATGGTAGAGGCAGCTCATTCTCCTGACCTGTCCGTGTCCTGCTACTTCCATGGCCAAGGGCGTCTCTCCATGTTTGCCTGGTCCTCATGTCCCCACACACCTGCCAATACCACTTGCATTGATGTGGCATTTGGTGGCACGCCCTGGGTTTAAGGTGTCCGTCCAGTCTGCTGTTTCCTGTGGATTTGGAAAGTAGAAAAAAAAATCATGTTTATAAACCAGAGGGTGGAGGTGGCTGGGTGACCTTATGTGCTACAGTTGGCAGACGTTGCCTCACTCTCACCGCTTTACAGAGCACTCAGGGAATCCAGGAGCTCCTGGATATTGCTAAACAACACATTCCCTTTGACTTCTGGAAGGCCACCCCTCTGGTCCTCAAGGCCACTGCCGGCTTACGGCTGTTACCAGGAGAGAAGGCTCAGAAGTTACTGCAAAAGGTGAGCTTGGCCATTTCCCCACTCATTAGGCTGGGCAATGAGCGGGGAGCCCCAGCAGCTGATGACAACTAGAGACACTTGGCTCCCAGCCAGTGCCCACACTCTGGAAGGATGTGCAGGCACCTCCCAAGGAGCGAGGCCCCGGTATGTCCCCTTTAGGTAGGGGTATGAGTGCCTGATACCTTCTTCTTCATGACATTCAAAACTATTTCTGTTTTTCAGAGTGAATCTGTGTTTTATGAAGAGAAAAGCAACATTATTGTTAAAGCACATATGCCTTTGAGGGCTTCCCTCCCTCTAGGGACTTGGTATGAGTCAGAAGGCTCATAGCATTTGGGCTCAAGCCTTCTTGCCTTGGTCTTCATGAGCATGGCTAGTCCTGCACCTGGCCTGGCATCCAGGTATACTTTTTGAAGAGGCTTCTGTCTCCCTGCCTGGCACCTGGCACCAGCGAGAGCTAGGGTACCATCTCCCTAACTGGGAGTTAGGGAACTGCTCTAAGCAAAATGATCCTCCTTAGCCCCTACGCTCCTTCCAGACTTTGCACGTGTGAGGGGACAGCCTGGTGTCTGTCTGCCAAGGCCTCTCACAAAGTTAGATTGTGGGGTGCAGAGGTGCTGAAGCTTCTGTGTGTAGAGATGTGCTGGGAGGCAGGAGAGGAAATAGACACAGGCCCTCTGGCCCCTCTTCCTAGAGCTGGACCACCCAGACCTCATGTGGGGGTCCCAGGTTTGGACTCTGCCTTGTATGCCTTCTCTCTCCTTTATCTCATGTCCCAAAGTGGGGTAGCACTGAGGGGCTCAGTTCACTCAGGGTGCCAGCTCAGCTCCGCCAGTCGGGTCTGTTGAAGCCCTTACAGGCTAGAGCGGCTCAGGACTGATCTCTAGGGCAGCAGGTGCCTCAGCCAGCCCAGGGAGGAGATTGCCTGAGTAAATTCCTCATGAAGAATTAGATAGGTTTGAACAAAACATAAGGTTTATTACTTCAGACACAGAAGGTCCCTCTGGTGTTTTTTTATTGCCAGCTGAGAGCATGGTGCAAAACTATTGACTTTTAAGTTCTAAAGGATGAAAAAAATCTCTCTCTGTTTAGGTGAAAGACGTGTTTAAGGCTTCGCCCTTCCTTGTAGGGGATGACTGCGTGTCCATCATGAACGGAACAGATGAAGGTAGATTTGCCAGGGGCAGGTGCTGGGTGGGCCCTCGTGGGAGCTGCCTCCTTGCCCAGACTCCTGGGTGAGGGGTGCCAAGGTCCCAGCCCTTCCCTGCACATCTAGAGGGTGGTTGGGTGGCCAGTGTCAGAGACAGATTACCACCCTGACCAACCCTGGACCTGAACAGGTGAAGTTTCTGGAAGCATCGTGTTCTGCTTCAATAACATTTGGAACATCTCCAGCCTCTGCTATGTTTAGGGTGCAGCCGTTGAGGTGTTAATTCTGAGAGAGACAGTAAGGTTCCTCACGAGCCTGCTTTCAATGTGACCTTAAGAGTGGCATGTAACAGGGCAGGGGAGGGGCATCAGGCTCTTCTCCTGCTGCTTCTGAAAAATGGAAGCTGGTGGTGAGGACGGAAGGGAGAGATGTGGCATTTGGTGGCATGCCCTGGGTTTAAGGTGTCCGTCCAGTCTGCTGGAAGCTCCTGGGTCATTTCTGAGCCATGCCATGTCTGTGGCAGTCTACAGGCTGAGTGCAGCAAGGAGGTGGCCTCTTCTGAAATCTGGAAATAGTCATTCATGGCCCTGTTTGCTACATTGACAGCAGCACAAGTGACTGAGAAGTTGTCTGTGACGCTCTCTTTCAGGGGTTTCAGCCTGGATCACGATCAACTTCCTGACAGGTGTGTATGTCTACTTTGCCATAAAGGCCAGTGGCTCACAGCACCTGCCAAGGAGGGCCAGTGGGGCTGCCTTGAGAGCAGGCCCTCATTTCCATTCTCTCTGACAGCCTCTTGAGGTTTTTATGTCATTCCTGACCTAAAGTGGGGTGTCAGGGCTGGATGGGGAGGTGAACAGTGAGCTCACAGGTGTAAGTATGAGGAGGGGTGCTTCTGTCCCAGCATGGCCCCCACGTCATCTGCATGACTTCTGCCAAGGGCCCTGTCCTCTTCATTTCTCAGGGAAGCAAAGACTAAGGCAAGTCATGTCTTCAAATATTAAATGTGACAAGAAGATACTTACCCTCTGCCATGGGTGGAGCTGGTGGTGAGGAGCCAGTGGTTCTTACTGTCCTTCAGTGCAGTTAGGGAAAAGAGCAGTGTGTCTGATGCCATGAGAAAAGATAGGCAGCTCCTGGCAGGATCTGCCCCTTTCACGAGGGGAGGAAAGTGTTAGGAGACAGATGAGAGCCTCTGCGTGGGTGCTTTGGGGCAGGGAGCCCAGGCTGGCTGGACGGGGCCTTGCAGGCTCCTTGTAAGAGTGTCAGAGGGGCCAGTGGCCTCCTTCCCAGGAGATAGGACAGATCCTGCATCTCTCCTGAAGGTTAGTGTCTGTCATGGTCCAAATGAAAGCCAGAGCTGGCAGAGCCATCAGTTACCCCTTAAACATACAGTGCAGTTTTCCCTGGGAGCTCTGAGATAGAGCAGCAGCATCCCCTCTACTGAAGGGCCCAACTTTGAGCCACTCTCACTTTTCTGCCACTCTTACCTGCCTAACTGTTGTTACTCACTGTGCTCCAGGCAGCTTGAGAGGCCCAGGAGGGAGCAGTGTGGGCATGCTGGATTTGGGCGGAGGGTCCACTCAGATCACCTTCCTGCCACAGCTTGAGGTAAGCAGCCTGCCGACTCAGCACCTTCCCCACCCATGAGGCCCACTCACCCGGGGTGCCGGCCACCTGGGGAGGAGGCTGAGCTGCCCTGAGGTGGTGTTCTCTTCTGAGACCAGGATCTTTCACAGGCAATGCTGCTTGCTTGGATTTTAACCCTGCCTGCAAATAAAAACCAAAATGGCAACAGAAACTTGGTCTTTAGTGGGGTGATCGATAGTAGCTGGAGACCCTCGGCCCAGAGAACGTGAAGTGGAGGCTTTCCTCCCTGTCAGTGTTCTCGGCAAGGAGCAGTGGTGGGCATCACTTGGTCTGGTTATGGATGGGGAGGGAGCTCCCAGTGGGGAGGGAGCTGGGATGGGAGGGAGCATCAACCTTTCTCAAGATAAATATTCTAAAAGAGATGAAAATACTCCCCATTACAACCATTTGTTGCTTTAAAAATAGTTCCCCCCTCACCCATTCACTTTTCTGCTCAGTTTTAGCTTTCAGCAAACAGAGCACTTACAATTACTGATAGATGATTGTCTTGGCTGGGCCATGTGTGTCAGAATGAGTGAAGTGTTGCTGGTGAGGGAGGACGACAGGTTTTTGTTCTCATGTTGTAGTTTTCATTGCTTGCTCCTGTTTTTCTATAGCATGGGACTTAATGAAAAGCTTGTTTATTTGACCACTTCTGAGTCTCCCCGTCCTTTCAAATGAAGCAAGAGTGAGGGGACAACATTCTAGAGAGACTGGCAGGAAGCATAGTAGCCTCCCCTCGTGTCCTCCCCAGGCCACCCTACAGGCCTCCCCGCCAGGCCACCTGACCACGCTGCAGATGTTCAACAGGACCTACAAGCTCTACTCCTACAGGTCTGCTTTTGGGAAAGTGGGGGGTCGGGCACACAGCTCCCAGCAGCACAAAGACCCCCCCAGCTTCCAGCCGCTGCCTCATGGAGCGGCTAGGTCCTCGAAACCCCTGGACGCACCTCCTCCTAGCCCTTCCTGTCCCCTCCCTCCTCCTCTGCTTTTTACCTGCAGTGTAATCACATTTCCCTTCTGTGCTAATTCTGTTCTGCTGGGGGGGAGGTTTAAGGAAGACTGGACAGAGCTCGTGTCTGTGCAGTGCTTTGCTAGGCTACCTGCTTGCCTCACAGTGCCACTGGCAGATTGTCCTCACAAAGTGAGCGCAGCCCTAGACTCGAGGACATAGTCTGCCTTGCTCACCTGCAGGCCCGCAGCTGCTGCCACATCACAGGCCCACGTGTGCAGATTAGCCAAATGAGAGCATGTGGACAGAGACAGGCCTGAGAAGGAGCAGGAAGGCCTTGCAACTGCCTTGCCGCAGGGTCCCTCCTTCCCACTTGCATGGGTCCCTGCCAGAGAGCTTGCTGTGCCCAGCACCCTGCAGCCCAGCCTCACCCCCATGTCCTTCCACAGTTACCTTGGGCTCGGGTTGATGTCGGCGCGGCTGGCAATCCTGGGCGGTGTGGAGGGGCAGCCTGGTGAGTGGACCTACGCACTGTCTGAGGCCTCCTCCTACAGCCCCTGCCTGCTGTTCTCAGGGAGAGCGAGGAGCCCCTTGGGAGCAGCCACCCATCCCATGGAGGTCCTGCGCCCCAGCTCCCTACTCCCCACTGTCACAGCAGCAGCCAGCACTGGGCCAGGCGTGGCTGGCCCAGGAGAGATGTGCCCCAGATTTTGCTGGTGGCACTCTCGTGGAGACCACACTCCTATTATTGTTCTAATCATTTCTGAAACACCTAGCTGGAAGATTTTGGGAACCTGAGTAACCATGTACAGTCATTGCCTGCATGGGGAGTCGACTTGTTTTGGGGATGTGAAGAGAGAACTGTGTCCCCCAGACAGTGCGTAAGGGTTGTGGGGAGGCAGTACTAGGGCTGCTGCCTTCAGTGATGATTCCTCTCCTTCACTGTCCAGCCTTGTGAGGACACCCCTGCCCATCTCTTGCTCGGTCCAGGTTCCTAGGAAGTGGCTGGGCCCTCCCACATGGTGTGTGACCAGACATAGAGCCTGTGCCCAGGCCTGCCCTGCCCCTTTCTGACAGGCCTCGTGGTGTGAACACGGCTTTCAGGAGACCCCAGGGACCCCAGTGTTCCAGGAGTACAACGCTGCCCTGATGCTGGCACTGCCTTCATCCCTGAGGGTGCCAACTGCCCTTGCCCCTCCCCGGCCCCAGGCCCAGCAGCTCTGACGGGCAGGGGTTGCAGCTATAAGCCTACTTCAGTTCTTTCCCCTCATCATGGTGTCTCTTTTCTTACAAACTCAAAACATGCTCACATCTCAAACACACCTGCAGCCCTACTCTGAGGCCAGAAAACACCTATTATTTAGCCAGAGAGAAGATAGGCACCCCTTTGCCCCCTCTGTGGTTCTGAGTGGCATCAGGGCTCAGCCTCCTGCATCCTGTCCCACTCAGCAGAGTGGTGGGGAGGGTCTTGTTTCTTCTCCAGGCCGTACAAAGTGCCTGATCGGGCACTTGAGTTCGTGACACCAGCCAGGAGCATGAGCCTGTTCTGTTGGCTATCACTAGGCGAGACACCCCAGATGGAGTGGAAAGTAGCAAACAGCAGTGCTCTGCGGTCTGTCTAACCCCACAGGACTCCACTGGGGCCCAGGGGCCAGCTGAGGTCCTGTTCACACCACTGCTCCTTGTGTGGCCTCTCCTAGCAGTGTGGCCTGGGCTGAAGGCTGCCTTGAAGTCACATGCATCATTTCCTGTCCATTCCATCCGTGAAAATAGGCCCAGACTAGAATCCAGGGCAGGGGATGGCACCTTCCTCTCAGTGGAAGAGTGGTGTACCATCCAGGAGTGGCACCACAGGGCCCACCACATAGTGACCCTGGCTTTGTGCCATGGAGCAGCATGGATTCAATTCAAGGCCTGGGGGCACCAAGTGCCTCTTGTTGTGGCCTCAGCCATCTGTAACGTGGCAGTGACCCCTCCCCTCCTCATAGGGTCACTGTGACAACCACAAACTAGTGCATGGCCTGTGGTCTCTGTATCAGTTGTGTTTCCAGGGTAGGGGAGACTTTGCTGCAATTTCCTTAATGAGGCTTCTCTGGGGACTCCCAAGAGTCAGATCTCATGTGGTAGAAGGAAGCACATCCCCGTGACACTGGGGCCACCTGTGTTCCCTGCAGCAGCGTGACTTGGTGGCACCAGGTTGCAGTTCTGTGTGGGCCCTGGTGGCAACATGCTTTTTCTTTCTTTAATCTTTTTTTAAGCTAAGGATGGAAAGGAGTTGGTCAGCCCTTGCCTGTCTCCCAACTTCAGAGGAGAGTGGGAACACGCCGAAGTAACATACAGAATTGCAGGGCAGAAGGCAGGTGCGTGAGCTGCTCCTCACTTTGCCTCCCCTCGTCCCTGAGAAGCCCAGGGCCATCCAGACCCACACAGCCCAGCCCGTGCTTGCCCTGGGAGCCTCCCCAGGCTGTGCGGCCTTTGTCAGAGCACTGAGAACACTCCCTCCCACCAGGCCTCTGCACAAGGCTTTCTTGTCTGTCACTAAATGTTTCCTCCAAAGGGTCAGATTTCTTGACAAGCTTCTAGTGACAAGTGACCTGCACACCTTGGAGCTCTGAGAAGAAAGGCCACACCTGGCTGTCAGCACAAGGGCCCGGTGCTGAGCAGTTTCTAAATAGCAGGGAGAAGCCAGGGCTGCTCCCCATAGTCTAAGGCTGCAAGTCCCCATTGCTTGGTGACAGTGGCCCAGCCAGGCTCACCCCTCCAGCCCTGGGTGGTCTAAGGGAACGTCTGACGTGTTATGCCCAGGCTGGACAGTGGGGCATGAGGCACAGTTGGCTTCAGTGACTGAGCACATCACTCTGCCCCAGTCGTCTGTTTGTGTGCGTGCCATGAGTCAGGCTCTGCTGCCAGCCAGGGCACAGCGACAGTGCTGCTGCAGTCTCAGTGAGGATGGACAGGGAAACACATGAGAAAGTGCTACCCAGAAAGATAAAAGAGGGCAGAGGGTGCTGGGAGGGAGATTGCAGTTTCAACAGGACAGCAAAGAGCCTTGCGGGGACGGCAGGGGTGAGAATGAGCCACACACACGTGGAAGAGCAACACATGCAAAGGTCCTGTGGCAGTGCCCTGTGCTCACTGAACAGGCAGCTGGTGGTGGTACCTGAAAATGAGGATGGGGGCAGGGGAGCGACAGGAGAGCAGGAATGGGGGAAGGTGGGCAGTTGGGGCGAGGTGCCTGGCAGGCATCAGGGCAGACTTTTAGCCTCTGGGTCCTGTGTTGCTGTCTAGTGGCCCGCTAGGTCCAGTTTCCTTGTTGGTGATATAGTGAGGATACAGGCCCCACCACCAGGGTGACTGATGAGGTGGAAGGCAGGGCCCATCCCAGCTGTCCTGATGGGCAGCGTCAGGGTGGGGTTGGGGTCTCTGACGGCCTTCGGAGCTGCCCTCCCTGTAGACCTGGCCCCAGTGTGCCGTGGCTCCAGCAGGGCTGTTCTTGGTGTGTGTGGTGAGCACCGCTACTTGGGCTGGGGTCTGCAGGTTCTGGGGTCTGATCCAAGTCACTGGGGAAGGACCCCAAGGGACTGCATGGCCCAAGTGCCTGGAGCCTGCTGACCTCTGGCTTTGCATTCCTTCCCAGCTGCAACCCTCTACGAGCTGTGCGCCAGCAGAGTGTCCGAAATCCTCCGAAATAAAGTGCACAGGATGGAAGAGGCAAAGCATGTGGACTTCTACGCTTTCTCCTACTATCATGACCTCGCAGCCCATGTCGGCCTCATAGGTAAGGGCAACCCAGCTGGGCTGAGCAGGATGGTGGGCCTAGGTGGGTCTCCCAGGAGGAGGGCCAGTGACAACTGGTAACCCTGTTGTCATAGACACTGCAGGATGGCTGAGGTAGACAGGGAAAGGCATCTTGTCCTCAGAGTAGGGAGTAAAAAGCACCTTTTTATAGACAGATTGTTTTTTTGAGCCATTTAGTAGAGTTACATGTTGGATGCCAGGGCAGAGGTGTTTGGAGTTTGCCAAGGCCAGTGGTGGTCAGTCTATGTGGAGACTAGAGAGGGTTATAAAGTCACTTCAGTGAGTGGTGACTAGGATTTTTTTTTTTTTTTTTTTTTTATAAAACAGAATTATCAGGCCAGGCACAGTGGTTCACACCTATAATCCCAGCACTCTGGGAGGCCAAGACAAAGGATCCCTTGAGCTCAGTCAGGAGCTTAAGACCATCCTGACAAAGAGTGAGACCCCCATCTCTAGTAAAAATAGAAAAACAATAGCCGAGTGTTGTGATGAGTGCCCGTAGTCTCAGCTACTAAGGAGCGTAAAGCAGAAAGATGTCTTAGACCCATCAGTTTGAGGTTGCTGTGAGCTGTGATGATACCATAGCACTCTAGCCAAGGTGACAGAGTAACCCTGTCTCAAAAAAAAAGAAAGAAAGAAATAGAGAATATCAGATTGTGTGGCCTGAGGTTAGGATGAGAACAATAACGTTTCAAATGAAAGCTGCCCAGGAGATGCCATGACTCCAGCTCCCTGGGTCCCAAGGCCTTCTGCAGCGTCTCTGTGCTGGCTGTGCTGCTGCTGACCAGGGACCTGGGGGTGGCCAAGGTGGAAGCAATCCAACAGATCACCTGTCACTTTTTTTAAAAAACTTTTTTTTCCCATTTGATAAAACATGCTAAACTCAGTGCCATGGCTTTGCAAAATGTTTCTTTTTCTGTATTTTTATTTTTCTTAACTTAAAATGAAGAGTTTATTTAATTTGGGGCCCAGGGATCCTGGTGAACTTTCTCTGGAGGGGACACTCAGGGTTTGGGTGTGGGGTGACCTTCTGAGCACCCCTGCTGTGTGGTCCAGCCCTGACAACTTACACGCTCTGAGCCACATCACTCAGAAAACTCAGTGTGCATGGGGCCTGCATGTGGCTGGAGCCCACTCCACACCCCCCCCGCCCCCAGCCTCTCCTGGTGCCTTGATGCATCTGACCAGCAACCCAGCACCAGCCTTAGGCCTCGGCAGCACCCCAGGCTTCTAGACGCCCTGTAGACCAGTGCTCTGTCTTGTCCCACAGATGCAGAGAAGGGCGGCAGCCTAGTTGTCGGAGACTTTGAGCTTGCAGCCAAGTACGGTGAGTGATGCTATGGACGCCCGCTTTGCTGGGGAGGGACATCCCACGATGCTGGTGACACACAACTCCTGGGTTTGGTTCACGCTACTGCCAACGAGCTTTCACAGGTGTTTGTGGAGTTCACTGTGCACTTGGGGACACCATGTAGGGCCCACGCCCCAGGTCCACTCCTTCTAATAATGGCTACAGACAGGGGACTTGGTGTTCCCAACCATGAAAGAACTACCGTCCCAGCCCCTCCCTCAATCTCTTCTCTTCTGATGCCTTTTCACTGTTAGTTGAGTGACCCTAAGGGTGATTTTCCTGGATGTCCCAGTAAGTTCACCATTGTCAAACAAACCTGAAGAAGTTGTGAGCCCTGCACAGTGAACCCAGGAAGTGAGGGCTGGGGGCTGCCCCCAGGGCCATAGATGGTTTGCCCAGCAGCCCTCACAGTGCTCCCCACCTTCCTGTGCCCCCTCTTTCATGTTCAACCCATGGCAGGGAATACACGGATAGCCAGTCAGTAGAAACATTCTAAGAGTTAAACTTTGTATATTCCCCCATAAAAGGCTCTACCTTCCCCCTCCCCCAAATAATGGCTCCCCATGGATGGGTGCCGTATGCACCACTCCACGGGAACAGGCTCTGGGTAGAGTCCTAGGACTGGTCCTGAGAGGTTTGTCCTTCCTCCTCAAGAGCAGACTTCTGGGATAGCTTAGTTGTTTTCATTCCCCAGAAAGCCCGGATTTTATTCAGGTTGACCACCTGAGGCAGTGTCCAGGGTCTTGGGTGCAGAGATGCGGCCTGCTCATGGTGGCCCACGACCCCCACACAAGCCATGTAGGGGTACTTGGGCCTGGAGCCTGGTCTGGGGGAGGCTGGGGCCCCACCATGGTCTCTGGGTGCCTGGGCGCCTTGCCCTCCCACACTCAGCTGCAATCCTGTCTGAGAATCAGAGCAAGGAGCCGGGGACACCTGGCATGGGAGGGACTGGAGTGCCTCTCACCCCCCGCCCCTGAGAATGGACAGCCTGGAACCTGCGGCCGTATCATTCCCAGTGTGCCGGACCCTGGAGACTCAGCCACAGCGCGGCCCCTTCACGTGCATGGACCTCACCTACGTCAGCCTGCTGTTGCAGGAGCTTGGCTTTCCCCGGGGCAAAGTGCTGAAGGTCAGTGTGCCTCCTTTGTAGGTGAGGGGCCAGGAACTACTGCTCCCATTGCTGGGGTCTTGTCCCCAACTGGTCCCAGCCTCCTGAGCATGCTACCTTACCCACAGACAGTACGCCTTTCTGTCACGGTGTCTGATAGTCCCCCGTCCCCCTTTGTGTTTTGAAGCTGACTCGGAAAATTGACAACGTTGAGACCAGCTGGGCTCTGGGGGCCATTTTTCATTATATTGACTCCCTGAACAGACAGAAGAATCCAGCCTCGTAGCAGCGGAGCTGCCCAGCCTGCCCCAGTCAGTGGTAATCTCTGTGGCTCTCCTGTCCTGGATGTGACTTCACCCCTGAGGGGCTGTGATGTGGGGTGAGCACCTTCCTCCCCCACAATCTGTGGGGGTATTTCTTATGGACTTGCCTGGGACTTGGAGGGGCTTCATGCCCCCCTGGCCTGTGCACCTGCCTCCCTCAGCTGCATGCAGCCAGAGGGTCTGCTCAGTGCCTCCTGGCTGCCCAGCTCCAGGTGGGCAGAGGACCAGAGGGGACTCAGGTACACACCACAGCAGCAACACAGCCCCCACACCACTCCTAGGGTGGCCGCAGCAGCTATATTTCTCCCTGGGATAAGTCTCCCAGACCTATGGGTTTCCTCCCTCCCTGAGATGGGCTCCACCTTCCTCAGGAGAGCCTGAGGAGGTTGAATAGGCTGCCTTGGCTGCTCTCAGAGCTGTTTCTGCCATGCCCTTCTGGCTGGCCTGCTGTGAAGTTGGTTCTCGTGTGCTCCCTCCTGTTCTGTGTGGGTGTGTGGAGTCACTGGGGAGCTGCTTTCCTTGAACCTGGCATGGTTTGGGGTTAATAGAAGGAACACAATGGGTAGGAGAGGAGCTGGGGAACCTCCCAGGGACCTTGCTTGCCTGCTCTTCAGAGAACATCTCCTGCTGTGGGCAGGCACTGAGTGAACCCCTGTAGCACTGTTTGTGGCCATGCTGCTTAAACGAGGATCCTTTTGTGGGTGTGCTGAGTGCTTGTGTGGAAGCTGTTCTCTGAGCCCCTCTTCTGGACACTGCCTCCGTGTTCCAGTGAATGTATTGCTATTGTGAGCCGTCTGCAGCCCAGTGAGGTGGTGTCAGGGGACAGAATCCTGCCACAGTTCAGCCAAGCCACTGTCCCCAGAACCATGCTCCTGTGGTGTCCAAGGCCACAGTCTGTCCTCCTTGGACTGACCCCACCCTGCCCCACACATCCTATGTGGTATGTGGGCCCTGGTGCCTGAGCACCGGCATTGGTGTTGCAGTGAATGTACAGTATGTGGCATGGCTGAGCCTCACGTCCACCTAAAATAAAAATTTCCTGCTCCTGGGAGGCCTCTCTGAGTGGCGGCACCGTTTGCCCACCTGGCACCTGATATCTCTGTTTACCAAAGTTTAAAAAATAGCCAAAGTGTGGTTCTGTGCTGTAGCTAAGTGGCTAGCTGGTAGGTTCAAACCCAGCCCGGGCCTGTCAAACAATGACAACTACAACAATTAAAAAAAAAAATAGCTGGGCATTGTGGTGGGCACTTGTAGTCCCAGCTACTTGGGAGGCAAGAGAATCTCTTAAGCCCAAGAGTTTGAGGTTGCTGTGAGCTGTAACACCATGGCACTCTACCCATGGCAACATAGTGAGACTCTGTCTCCCCCCCCCAAAAAAAGAAAAAGGTAGCCAAAGTGGAGTGGCAGAGGAGGTAGCATGCTTTATGTCTTGCCAGCTTCTCCAGAGACAACAGTGCAAGGTCCCGAGGAATCCAGGCTGCAAAGAGGTCTGGCCAGGGATCCTGCCGTCCCCACAGGCTGGAAAGCAGAGCTCCTTCCCTGCTGGGCCAGCGACCTCAACTCCCTGCTTTTGGCCAGGACAGTCCCAAAGGGATCACATGCCAGAGAAAGCTTCAAGATGACCATGCCCTGGGTGCATTTGTGCGAAGCCCCTCAAGCCTGTCTGGGAACCCAAGTGTGGCAGGAGTGACAGGCTAGGCCAGGACCTCCCAGACTACACAGCAGAGGCCTGTGCAGAGGGGGAAAGGGTTCACCCACAGACAGGCCATCTCACTCTTCCTCTCTTAGTGCCTGTGCTACATAGCGGGTGGCAGCAGAAAAGGAGCCACATGGGAACCCTCTCTGATACCTGAGCAGCTCAGCGCCTGTAGATGTCCACACTGCAGAGTCTTGTCTGTGCCACCCCGTCCCCAGAGGCAGGAGAGACACCTAGAACTCACACAAAGCAAGAGCCAGCAGTTCTGTGCCAGGGGGCGCAAACCTTGGGAAGAGGTCAGAGGTCAGCATGTGTTAGGCCAGAGAAGACAAAGCAGGAGAGAGGCTCCCTGAACAGAGTCATGTGAGGACGAAGGCTGGGCAGCTTCACCCAGAGGGCAGAGAAGGCCTGTCCTCTCCCCAACTTCACAGTCCCCACCTTGGCAGGGCCCCACCAGCCCTTTCACTTCATAATACCAACACGTTAAATATTTAAAGAACTCCGGAGGCAAAGAATCAAAGATAGATGCAGGCAGGCAAACCAAAAATCGACTTGATCCTTTTAAAGAAGGTGAGTGAGCTCACATCTGAAAAGGGTGAACCACTGGCCGTTTCCCAAGAGAGCACCAAATAAGTCAAGGACTATTTTAGGCAAAATATGCAAGTCATTTCTCTCCAGTGTCTTTTGTGATAATAAAGTGGGCTCTCATTTTTCAAAAATAGCTCCATGTACACATGGTAGCACATTGTGAGAAGCAGCCTGGGGTGCAGTGAGGCTGTTCCCACCAGGCAGATGCCGCAATGTGCCTGAACAGGGCTCCACGTGCGCCCACACACTGCAAACTGCTCTGGTCCTGTGGTGGCCTGTGGCATTCCCACATTGGGGTGACAGGTCCCATAGCAATGTGTTTCCAGCTTTTTTTCCATGTAGGTGACACTGCCAGACTTAAGGACCCAACCGCTGTTATCTGTGGCACTGTGGCCACCAAGTGCCAGTGTCCTCAGCAACATAAGCACAGCCAAAGACTTTGATTCATTCTGGCAAATAAAAAATGGTCCCTGCTAGTATCAACATGCACAAATCTAAATCATCTGTGTATCTAAGAGCCTGCTGCATTTCATCTTCTGGGAAAAAATCTGTTCCTGTCCCGATTGTGACTATTCTGTATTGATTTTTAAAGCTCTTTATTTCAGGCCAGACACAGTGGCTCATGCCGTAGCACCTGGGGAGGTGGAAGCGGGCAGCTTGCTTGAGCTCAGGAGTTCAGGCCAACCTGAACGAGAGTGAGACCTTCACCTCTAAAAATAGCTAGGTGTTGTGGCGGGCACCTGTAATCCCAGCTACTCAGGAGGGCACTCTACCTGAGGGCAACTGTAATCCCAGCTTCTCAGGGCACTCTACCTGAGGGCAACTGAGTGAGACTCTGTCTCAAAAAAAAAAAAATACTATTTCATAAGAAAATTATCCCATTATGATAGAATATGTTCTAATTTCCCCCAGTTTATTATTATTACTATTTTTTATTCAGATTGATCATATTTGTATTTTCATATAAATTTGTTTTGTGACTTCCAGGTTTTGTGCTGTCCTTAGAAAAGCTCCCCTGTGGAGATAGTTTTAAAAGTTAACCAAAGGATATTTTTATGGTTTTAGTTATTCATACTTTTGAATACCCTCAGGTGGAACAAATCATCGTTGCTGGGTGACTAATTTTTAGAGCCATTTCAGAGTCACCAGAAGGCAATTTGATGTCCTTACTGGAGGGATCCCATTTTCTGATGGCATCAAGGATGACAGCCGAATAGGGAGGTAGGAAAAGAGAATTTTTACAAGTGGGCAAATCACAGCAAGGTCAGGACGTAAATACAGTCTCCCAAGGCAGGAACTCTGAGAAAACCACACTTACATGTATAACTTCTCTGACGTTCCTCCAACTGTGACTTATTTAGAGACTGTGAAATGTGAGGAGTGTCAGAGATAACGGGGGCTGTTCATCTGGGAAATCAGTTTGGGGTGGATAGTGACGTTGCTGGAGCCATTGTCAGACACTGGCCTTTGCTGTGTCACTCCAGAAGCCACAGCACAGACTTTGGCTGACAGTCCCAGGGCAGCTGTCCCCAGGCTTCTCACTAATATTGGGCAGCATCCTTGGGATGGGTCCCTTCCCTGCCAGCATTAGGGGTGCTTAGAAAAGATCCTGTGTTGAATGAGAAGCTAGAATCAGCTTCTTCCAATATCTCTTCTTGTCTGTAAGATTCCTGAATTCACCATGAAAGTGACCTTGAAAATCTTGGGCAGGTAGGCACACTCACTCACACTGTCCTTCAGTTTCCAGTTAAAACAACAGTGGCTGGTGTTTACATAGAGCTCTCTGTGAACCAGGCCAGTGTGGTCAGGGACTTAATCATTGCTGCCCTAAGGTGGTGCTGTCCATCCTGCAGCTGAGAGGCACAATCTGCAGGTTTCCTAATCCCAAGTTCCTGGGCCAAGTGTCTCTAGAGCATCGATTCTCAACCTGTGGGTCACAACCCTTTTGGGGGTCAAACGACGCTTTCACAGGGGTTGCCTAAAACCATCTTGCCTATCAGATATTACATTATGATTCATAACAGTAGCAAAATTACAGTTATGAAGTAGCACTGAAAATAATTTTATGCTTGGGGGTCACCACAACATGAGGAACTATATCAAAGGGTTGCGGCATTAGGAAGGTTGGGAACCACTGCTCTAGAGGAAATTTTTTTTTTTTTGAGACAGAGTCTCACTCTGTTACCCTGGCTAGAGTGCTATGGTGTCAGCCTAGCTCACAGCAACTTCAAACTCCTCGGCTCAGGCAATCCTCCTGCCTCAGTCTCCCGAGTAGCTGAGACCAGAGGTCCCTGCTATGTTTTTCTAAGCCTGCCTAGTTTTTCTATGTTTAGTAGACAGGGTCTTGCTCTTGCTCAGGCTGGTCTTGAACTGACCTCAAGCAGTCCTCCCTTCTCAGCCTCCCAGAGTGCTCAGATTACAGCTGTGAGCCCACCACCTGGCCTCTGGAGGAATTTTCCTGGTCACATTAGGCCTGTGCTCTTGTACCAAGGCAGGTCATCTCCATGATAATGTGCTTTGTAATGTTTAGAAAAGCACATCAAGTTATGAGGAAGAGTAACAACCTCCAGGCCTGACTGCCCTGTGTCCTTTGCCAGCCTCTCACTCTTTGTTCTCCTGTGGTTTTTATTCCCTTAGAGTTCTTGTTTAAGACTTAAGTGTAGCCTTGTAAACCACAGTGTCTGCATCCCCTATAAGGCGTCCTGTCTGGAGAAGCCTCTCTAAAGGTCAGGAGAGCCTAGGCCGAGCTTTACAGCATAGAACCTGGTGGTGGAAAGGCTCTAAATATAGCCTGTGAAGGCCCAGGAGCTCTGCAGAGCACTGCATGGCTTCCACACCCACTGAGGAGGACAGCTCAGGATCAAGTGAATATAAATAAAAATATTTATATTAAATAAAATAAATAAAAATAATAAAACAAATAAAAATGCCAAAGCTCAGAGCCCTGCTAGGACTGGCTTTAAAGCAACAGGTAGAGATGGGGATATATAAAACAGGGTTTTCAGCTTTCTGTGCATTAAAAGGTTTCAAAGGATTTTTTCTTTACTGACTCCAAATGTTGGAATATTAGTCTTAGAAAGGACTGTAGGCTCGGTGCCCATGGGACAGTGGTTAAGGCGCTGGCCACATACCCCAAGGCTGGTGGGTTCAAACCTGGCCCAGGCCAGCTAAACAACAATGACAACTGCAACCAAAAAATAGCTGGGCACTGTGGCAGGTATCAGTAGTCCCAGCCCCTTGGGAGGCTGAGGTAAGAGAATCACTTAAGCCCAAGAGTTTGAGGTTGCCGTGAGCTGTGATTCAATGGCACTCTACAGAGGGCAACAATAAGACTCTGTCTCAAAAACAAAAGGACTGCGGTTCTGATCCATGCTGCAACATGGATGAACCTTGGAGACGCTAGGCTATGTGGAAGAAGCTGGACACAGCAGATCGTGTATTGTGTGATTCTCTTACAGGAAACATGCAGAAGAGGCTTATCATAGAGGCAGAAAGCAGGTGGTGTAGGGCTGGAGGTGCCAGAGAACACAGCAACTAACAGCTAACCTGTCAGGCACAGGGTCTCAGGGGATGTACAGGTTCTGTGCTCAAATAGTGTAGTGACAGTCACGTGCTCTGCACATAAACCAAAAAGCATGGAATCCTGCACTTTAAACGAGTAGCTTTATGGCTTGTAAAATATACCTCAGTGAAGCCGTTTGAAAAATGACTTGAGCTCTAGCAAGGTATCTCCGTTCAGGAGTTCCCTGTGGGGAAGCTGAGCCACATCTCCTGATGGCATCTGAGAGTGTGTGAGTGACCCTCTGTCATGTTTTCAACCCCAACACGTTTTTCAGCCCTGTCCTTGTCTCCCTTAGACCCTGAGAGGACATTTA
The DNA here is from genome assembly GCA_963575145.1 of Galago senegalensis. Classification (NCBI taxonomy): domain Eukaryota; kingdom Metazoa; phylum Chordata; class Mammalia; order Primates; family Galagidae; genus Galago; species Galago senegalensis. The sequence goes on from CAUYTI010121637.1 coordinate 31,585, forward strand.
GGCCTGCCCTGCACTGTGAACAGAGCCCACAGCTTCCTGATGTGGGCGGAGGTGCTTGGCAGGGAGAGTTGGGAGATTGGCTTCCCGCCCACCCTGGCGTGTCCCTGTAGGGCCATGGTTCTCTTGTTTTCTCAGTGGGCACACTGAGCCAGCACTCCACCCTAGCCAAACAGGCAAGGTTAGATGGAAGGCAAAGCAAATAGGCTTTCAGCAAGAAGCCTTCCTTTCCTTCCCTCTGGGACAAACCTCCACGCTTGGCTCAAAGCCTCCACTGGAATTCCTCCTGCCTCGTTCAGCTGTGTGCATCCCTCTTACTCTTGCCCCGGCTTTTACTTCTGGCCCAGTGAATTTTTAAAGAAGATCTCCTTGTTGAGGTATCATTTCCATAAGTAAAACACACAGGTCTTAAGTGTACAGTCAAATAATTTTGGCAAATACACGCACCCATGTCAAGGTAGAAAATGCTGCTATCACCTCCGAAAATTCCCAGAGAATCCCCTGCCTCTGGACCCCAGCAGCCCTTGTCTGATTGCCACCAGGACACATCCCTATTACCACCTGTGGAACTTGATAGAAGTGGAGCTGTCCAGTGTGTGCTGCATACCTGTGAGGTCCATCCTGGTCTGAGTGCACCCCTTCTTTCCCAAGTTGGACAGTGATCCCTTAAGTCAGAACGCAGTGCTCCGCATCTCCAGTCTCCTGTTGGTCATCACCTGGGCTGCTTCCTGTTTGGGGCTTTAATGAATGAGGCTTCTGTGGCCATGGTTGTGCAAGTCTTTTGGATGTATGTTTCTGTTTCTCTTGGATGAATATCTAAAACTGGAGAGGTGGGTCATATTGTGTTTAACTCATAACAACTTGCCAGACCATTTTCCAGAATGGCTGTGGTGTGTCACACCTGCTAGCAGTGCAGGAAGTGCCCCATGCCTTCCAACACTTGGTCCTCTCCATCATTCCAGTGCCAACTGTTAGAGCAGACAGTTACCACCGTCCTGCAGTGAGGAGGGAGTTTTTTGTTGTTTTTTTTTAAGAGATAGGGGTCTTGCTATGTTGCCCAGGCTAGTCTCGAACTTCTGGATAATCCAGTCCTCCCACCCAGCCCCAGCCAGGCCACTACATCCAGCTCCTTTGTGATTTGTGTGTGCTTGTTCCTCTGTGGTGAGCAAATTTTAATGGCAGCTACAAGAATTCTGCTGCCCAAGCCGGCTCTGCACTGCTTTCCCCAGCACTCTCCCTGGGTACCCTGTGTGAGGAACCTCTGGGGCCTACTGCATTCAGCCTGTGACACAGGGTCCCCCAAGGGGGGACTTCCAGGTGGGCAGTGGCCAGCCCTGTGAAAAGCAGAGGGAGTGCTCTGGGCTCTGCAGGCTATGCGGTTTCTGTCTGCTCAGCCCTGCGGTTGAAGTGGGAAGGAGCCTTGGAAAAATGTAAATAAACAAGCGCAGCTGTGTCCAGACTTGATTTATAGACACTAAAATTCAAATTTCACATAATTTTAACATGAATTATTCCTTTGATCTGTTTGATCATTTAAAAATGTAAAAAGGGTTCTTAGCTTGAGGGCCACATAAGAACAGGTCCTGGACCAAGTCCAGCTGGAGGGCCGGGCTGCCCCTCTCCAGGGGAGCAATGTGGCCAGCTCAGGGGCACTTCTCAGCTAGACCTGCTGGCAGGAGACAGTGCAGCAAGGACCAGGCCCGCACCAGGCGCCAGGTGCAGCACTCTGCCTACCCCAGAAGGAGCTGCCTGAGGATGAGCTGAGGTGGAGGACAGCCAGGGTCAGAGCAGGAAGGGCATATGAAGGCCAGACTCATGCATAGCCTCAGTGCCCCACAGGCAGCTCCACACCCCCTTATTGCCCAGCTGGCTGCAGTGTTCCCTGTTCTACCTGGTCCCTTTGGAATATGCACATCCAGATGCCACTGGCTTGAGCCCAGTGTTTCCCTCACTCCCGGCCACCTCCTTAAGTCTTTGTCCCATTCCTGGCCGGAGGGCTGCCAGGAAGGGGAGCTGAGGCTGGTTTAGGATAGATGCTGGTCCGGAGCTGAGGCTGGTTTAGGATAGATGCTAGTCCCTGTTGGGAAGCAGCAGTCTGCAGAAGAGTGATGGACTCACACCTACACTGGGAGTGTGGCATCTGCTGCCTGTAATAGCTGTAAGGAGGGTCCTCCTGGAGAGCTATAGGGACTACAGGCTCCAGCCAAGGTGGGCAGAGGGAAGCATACCCCACACGGAGCCAAGTGCAAGATGCATCCTGACTGGAGGCCCCAGGCTTCCTCTTAGGAAGGCTGGCTGCTGGGACAGATTCCTGGTAGCTTGGGAAAGATGCTGAGCTCACCCTGCTAATGTCAGTGGCCCCTGTCTTGGGAGTAGGCAGGAAGCTACTGGCCTAAAGGAGGATCTGGAGCGCTGTTGGTAAGGTGGGGAGGAAGACTGTGGGAGGCCTCATGGCTATAGAGTATGGGGGCCCCACCTGGGTCCTGTCCAGGGTGGTCCAAACACTCATAGATGCTCCCACTTCCCTAGGACCCTGTAGTGGGGCCCTAGAAGGTTAAGAATATCTATTCCGATACTCCAGTGGAGGAAGTATCTGTTCAGATACCCCAATTCCACAAGGTCATTCCAGTTGGTGGTCTTTACCAGGGTTTATAATTAGCAACCTCTCAAAAATAATGCATTTGCTATTTCCCTCCCATTTCCTGAAAGGCTGGGCCTGTGTTCACTTACAAACATCTAATTGACCAGCACAAATCAACCAGCAGTGTTGCCGGGATCCCAGAGAGCCTTTCCTCTGCACCTGTGGTCTCGCCAAGTGCTGGCAGTGCTTCTCAGTCACTCAGCCAGCCAATATTTATTGAGCCCTTAGGATTGATGACATGCTCTTCAAGTCCTCAAGAAGCTTAAAGCCTACCAGACCAAAAATGTCTGTTTCCCACACTGGATTTCTTTGCCTCCCATAGCACTCCATCCCATCCTCAAGGCATCTTTCATCTTTTTCTGCAGCAGGGAACTAGCGACAGATAGAAGCCTAAACACCTGTTTAAAAAAAACTTAAAGCTAACATATTCTCTCAAACAACAGAGAATGACTCACCAGCACAGTAACTCATTCTGCAGCAACATCCCTCACCTCTTAATAAATGATATATATTTTTTTCCTCAGGCAGAGTCTTACTCTATCACTCTGGGTAGGGTGCCGTGGCAACAGCCTAGCTCACAGCAACTTTAAACTCTTGGGCTCAAGTAATCCTCTTGCCTCAGCCTCCTGAGTAGCGGGGACTATAGGTGCCTGCCATAAGGTCTGGCTAACTTTTCTATTTTTAGTAGAGATGGGGTCTTGTTCTTGTTCAGGCTGATCTCCAACTCCTGACTCAAGGGATACACCCGCCTTGGCCTAGGATTCCAAGAGTGAGCCATAGCACTCAGCCTCTTAGTAAATGAATTTTTAAAAATGGTCTCCTCAAAAGAGAAGAGATTATAGAGAACCCATCTAGAAGAGGGATTCCTGATGCAGAGGCAAGCAGCAGCTCTGGCAGCCAGTGCAGTCCTTTCTCTTGGAGGGGCAAATCTGCTTTTCAGCTTTAAGTAAAATAAAAGCCCAATTTATTCCCATTTTGCCTGTTTTTTTTTTTTCTTTGTTTGAGACAGAGTCTCACCATGTCACCCTTGGTAGAGTGCCATGGCGTCACAGTAACCTCAAACTCTTGGGTTTAAGTGATTCCCTGAGGAGCTGGGACTACAGGCACCTGCTACACCACCAGGCTACTTTTTGGTTGCAGTTGTCATTGTTGTTTAGCAGGCCCGGGCTGGGCTTTAACCCATCAGTCTCGGTGTATGTGCCTGGTGCCCTACTCCTAGAGCTACGGGTGCTGAGCCCAGTTTTCCTGTTTTGAAGCCTTATCGTTTTGTTGTTAAAATGGAAGATGAGAGTGAGATTCCTCACCATGGCCCTTTGACTCAACTCCCCACCTCTGTCTGAATCTACTTGTTGGTTGTGTAGGGAGGAACAAAATTCTTTGCCCTACCAGGTTAGGTTTTCCATCCACAGGCCCTATAAATTAGACTGATTAGACTGGCCAAAGGCAGATCAACAAAAGAAAAACAAACAGAACAGTCATACATTAGCCTATGTACTGCACTTACACAGTGCGGGGGAGCAGAGATACGTGACCCAAGGGGCTGGTCAGGGCTGGGAGCTTGGGTGTGTACATCATCTTAGGCCAACCCACAAAAACAGAGAGTTGAGGGCTCTGGGCAGGGGAGGTAAGTTGTGGGAAGGTGTCTAGTCCATTTCATGGTGTTATAGCAGAATTCTACAGACTAGGTAATTTAAAAAGAATAGAAGTTTATTTGGCTCAGACTTCTTGGCTGGGAATGTCACTGGACAAAGAGGGTCCAGCCACCTGTCACTGCTCAGCCAATATGCAGAGACAGGTTTTTAGGTCTAAACAAGCTTTACTTGTCAGAAGGCCAGCAATTCTGGAGAACAGCGAGAGTAGCTTCTCAATTCTGTTCTGCCTCAGTGACAATCCTAATAGTTTTTATAATGAAATACAAGGAAACAGACCTAGAAAATTTTAACTTTATCTGATGGGAAATAACATCAAGGTAGTCTTCATTCTGACAATGCAAACTGTTTAAACAACAGAAAGATAATTTTCACTTTAACAAAATAAGAGAATCATTAAAAAAAATCATATCATCAAAGTAACCTTTATTCTACTGATATCACAATACCTATTGTCTATGTGTGACTACCTCCTCCAGTCTGCTGAAACAAATATCCTCACAATCACCAAGAAACCTTAACTAGATAATCACAGGAGAAGGGTGTATGTGAAGATTGTGAGCTGAGCAGACTGGGTCAGCTGTCCTGCTTCAGCTCAGCTTCTCTGAGGGCTGCTTTGAAGCCCAAGAGTGTGGCACCTGCATCTGGTGGGGGCCTTGGGGCTACACTATCCCCTGGAAAAAAGTTGGAAGGGCAGGAGAGCATGAAAGAGGGAGAGGAGGAGCAAGAAAGGACCAAACTCATTTTTATAACAACCCATTCCCTTCTAACCAAGAGCATTAGTTTATCCCTAATGGCCTAATCACCTCTTAATGATCCTACTTCTTAATGTGATCACAATGGTAATTAAACTTTAATCTGAGTTTTGGAGGGGATAGTTAAACCCTAACAGAAGGTGACCAGGACAAGTACGGTAAACCGGGGTTGTTTGGGAAGGTTTGTTTGCAGATGTAAGTCACTGCCCTCTCCCTTGGTGAGGGCTGTTAGCAGTTCTCCTCTTCCTTATCTGGGGGAGCTTTTCCTTATATGGAGATAAAACATTACCTTTAAAGCTTGACTGAAGTTAAGCAAGGAATCTTGTCGATCCCAGTGGCTTTTAGCTTGAATTAATCCAGTACTAAAGAGGTGTATTTTCAGGTGGCATTTTCTGGTAACCCTCATGCAAACCAAAATAAAATCTTAAGGCTCTCCCTCAGTAACTGACTGACCTGGCCAAGGGGACCCCCTAAAAGTGAATTGCTAGCCACGAGAAAGGAGATCAGACATGCCTCTTCATGCCCCCTCCCTTCTTAGAGATGTCCTGTGTGACTCTTTTAACAGGCCCAAGGCTGTGTGAGACCTACCTGCAGGTCCTTAATATCCATGAAAAACCACCTGGGTCTGGGCATATGTCCTGTAGTTGTCGCTGATTAACAGACCCTTATTATACTCAGCATTCCTCTTCCTAGACCCCTGGGTTATAAGACAGAGCCCAAGTCTTTCAGTCAATTGTCAACTGGAGAATCTTTAAATCCCACCTATAACCTATGAGCCCCCACCTTGAGACATCCCACCAGTGAGAAGCACAGGTGGGTGGATGAGCCTTGACCAGGTTTTCATTACAACCTCCATCACAGCAGAAAACATCTTCGTACAGTTCTGTTTTGTCTTTTGAAGCTTTCCTTGAAATGTATTCCCCAGAGTGGTACACGTGATAACAGGGCACAATCACTTCTGTGACTTCTCCTCAACTGCCACTCCACTCTGATTGTGGGTCTGCAGAACTTCTGGCCATGCTTGGCCCCTACAGCCCTGCCAGCGGGGCCTGCAGTTCACTCGCTGGCTCCAGAATCCCCAGGATGTAGTGCAGTAGCCAGGCCCCCAGCTGGAGCTGGGTGGGCTGTAGAGGCACTTGAGATTTATTGTCCCCAGAGAAGTCTGCAGCTGGAAGGGCCTCCAGGTAAGAAAACAATTTTGAAAACACACACCAGGAAAGCTACTGCACCTGAACTTTTATGACATCACCTGTGGGCAACTAGGACTTCCATGAAATTTGGCAAGCTTTGCAGGCCCTTCAGCCCCAGACCACCAGGAGCAAACTGCAGCCCCACAAAATCGGACTTACTGACCCACAGCATTGAGGGAGAGCTTCCGGAGAACAAAGGGAAGGCACATTCTTGCGGGCTTCGGGAAGGTGCAGTTCAGGTGGACCTGCCATGAAGCAGGATCTCACAGGCCCAGACTCAGCAGGTCTGGTCTGCAGAGGGGACCCCTCCAGCTTCCTGGGGACCACGGTGTTGAGCAGTGTGGGAAGCCGTGTCCAGACCCGGAGCTCCACCCTGGGCTGGGCTGGAGATGCTAATTCCTGCTGTAATTTCAGAGGGCAAGGTGTCTGCCCGTGTGTCACTTGGGGAGCAAGGCTTCTCCAAGAGTGGGGGTCGTGATGACACTCGACTGCGGCTGTGTCACAGCCTTGGGAGAAGCGGTGTCCCTAGTTGACTTACAACAGGTTTTCCCCAGAGCCTGTCGCTGAGTCTGAGGATTGATTGGCAGGCGATTGGCACTTTCTCGGCGGAAACTTTCACTCTTTTAACTGGTATTTTCAAAACCACCCCCACCCCCGACTCAGGAGACTGTGCCTACCAGGCGTTGGTGGTTTGTCAACTAGGGGCAAACTCCAGCTCCCGGGTGGCGTGGGCTTCCTCTGGCACCAGCATCCCCCTGCGGGAAAGGGACGCCCCACCCCCGCCCGCAGGCCCCGCCCTCCACCAGGCCCCGCCTCCCGCAGACCCGCCCCGCAGACCCCGTCCCTGCGCAATGCGCAGGCGCGGCAGAGGCAGCCCGCCGGCTCTGCAGTCCCCAGCTCTACAGCCGCCGCAGCATCCTTGGCGTCTGCGCGTGCTGGCTGTCCTCCGCTACCTCCTCTTCCTCCACCTGGGCCGGCGCGATGGCGAAGCCGCTGACGGACAGTGAGAAGCGGAAACAGATCAGCGTGCGGGGGATCGCGGGGCTGGGCGACGTGGCGGAGGTGCGGAAGAGCTTCAACCGGCACCTGCACTTCACGCTGGTCAAGGACCGCAACGTGGCCACGCCCCGCGACTACTTCTTCGCGTTGGCGCACACGGTGCGCGACCACCTGGTGGGCCGCTGGATCCGCACGCAGCAGCACTACTACGAGCGCGACCCGAAGGTGAGGCGGCGGGACGCGGCTGGGGGCCGGTAGGGGGCTCAGTTCCCGCCTCCGCCCCGCAGGGCAGCCCCGGGGGCGGCTCGGGCCGGAACACCGGCCTCTGGGCAGTGACTGCGGAGCGACACGCCCCTCCCGGGAGACGCACGCGCGGCCGGCGCTGCGGGGAGACCCGGTCCCCCGCCCCTCCCGCTGTGGGGACCCGCGCTGCAGTTCTCCCCGGGGTCTGCCTGCTCTCAGCCTCGGCGGGGGCCGGGCAGCTTCGGGCTGTCGCCTGGAACCCGGGGCCGGGGCCGGGGCCGGGCCTGGGCCCCGTCTGCGCGGGGCAGCCCCCGGGACCTTCTGCGCGGGCTCCGCTGTCCCCGCAGCGCCTGCAGCGGATTCCCGGCCTCTTCCCCGCGGTGCATTTCCGCAGGCCGCAGGGTCGGCGCTCCCCGCGCTCCCTGCTCCAGCCTTTTGTTTTCCTGCAACGGCGTGTGGGAGAACAGGGGCCTGGAACCAGGCCTGCAGTTTTGTGGGTTGGAAAGGAGGATTTGGTGGCTTTCGGGGGTCTGGGCTGAGTAGAAGAAAATCATTAAAGATGCCTGCTTAAAGCCCAAGTGGTCCTAAACTCAAAGATTCTCTCTCCATCTCTTCAGAAGGCTCTGTTTTTGAGGTTCCCATACCTTCCTTGGAGAAATTTACCTAGTTATAGATCGTTATAGAAATTTACCTCGTTATAGATTGTTTTAATAAATGTTACTTCTTTTTATATTTTGCAAAAATTGGTTTAAAATACATTAAAGCCACTCTTAATAACGCATTACTCTTAACCAGGTTAAAATATAGGTGTATGTCTTTTCTCATACTTTTGTATTCCTAAATCTACAGGCACATTAAAAAACAAAAAGAGTGTACGTTGCAGATACAATCTTGTAGCTTTTCCGTTTCATTCACAAGCGTTTGTAACTTTCTCCCCATGGACAGCCTCACAAAGTCAATGACTATGCCTGGTAGACTGGTCTGGGCAGTCCCCTGTTGCCGGTTTTATTTTGCTCTAGAGAAGAGAGAATTGTGTCTCCCTCCTATACTAAGGAAGGTAGTGGGAAACTGGTGAGGAAAGGGTACACTTGCAGGCCTTAAGCCAGTTTGCAAAGATTTCATTTGCAGTATATACTCAGGCAGCTGCTTTGTTAATGACATTTTAGTCTATTTTAGTAGAGCATTAAGGTGTGCTTATTACAGTGATTGCTACAGTGAGATTGATTGCTTTTCCAAATTTATCCTGGGTACTCTTTTTTTTTTTTCTTATTCTTCCCGAAATAGAGATGGTAAGAAGGACAGATTTGTTAGAATGCCAAGTGGGCCTGTTCACATGTAGTATGAAAACAACACAGAAATGACACTAAATGGGCAAAAAGGTTAGAACAAGGGCTGGAGATGACTTTGCCAGGGAAACTGGCCAGAGGCAGTGGCTCCCCAGAATCCCCTGCGATTGAAAGTGCTCTGGTGCACATCATCTTCATGGCCCAAGCCTCTGATGACAAGTAAGTGGCTGTGCATGTTCAAGGGCATGTCCCTGGAGCTAAACTAGGGCACAGCTCCACACCTTAGGGCTCCTGTTAGAGAGTTTATTGAGATCCTGAAGAGACCAGTGATGTGCTCAGGGGTTACGGAAATGACCTTCATAAACAGAATTCGTTACTGAAACAAAACAGGTTTTCTCATCCTCTGAGAAAGGACTGTTGTACAGTCTGCTCCAGGTGGAAACCTTTCTGTTAAAGAAACCACACTCCCTAGAATAGAAGGCTGTTTGCCTATTCTGGATAGGAAGGCCTTGTAAAAGTAGAAAATTGGAATTTAAGTGCTTCTTTGGCTAATTTGTGATGAAAATAAGCTCACAATCCCTTTTCTGGAAAAGTTAACATGTTTGCTGGTACTGAACCAGAAACCAGCCCTGCCAGAGCCTCTGAGGGAGGTGGCCTCTCTGTAAACCTCAGCCCCAGAAATGGCATCAGGGAGTTGTTCAGCACCTTGTAGACTGTGGTAGTGGGACACTTTATAGCTATAAATAAAATAGAATGCATTTCTTTATTCCTATATTTTTAAAATGTATACAAGACCTTGTGAGTAGGGGAAGAAAACTTGGAAAACAAAGAAGCAGAAGGAAAAAAATTAACTGTTACTTCACCACCTAGTAATAACATTGTGAATGCTGAAAGTTTTCATGTTCTACATCAGTTTTCTGTACTGATAGAAACACTTATTTTTATTACACAAAATAGTCTCTTGCTGACCGTGTTTTTTTCATGACTCATAGCCCTTTGTTTTTGTTAAACGGCAGAAACTTGGAGTGCTCAGAGGAAGATTTTTTAGGCAATCTGCCTGGTAAATCGGCAACTAAAGAAACCCTGGAAAGTCAAAAAATTGAGAGGTTTGTGCTTGGCAAGAGGCAGTGGAAGGTGGAGAGGAAAGTGGGGCCTGAAACTACAGAGCCCAGGACTCTGCTGGGTGGGGAGAGATGGAGAGACAGAGAGACGGTCGCACATGAGCTCAGATTCCCTTTAGGCCTGGGTTCACTATTCAGTCTGTGTAGCCATGGGTTGCATCGGATCTTAACCTTTTGTGACTTCAGTTTTTTCATCTTTATTTATTTATTTTTATTAAATCATAGATGTGTACATTAATGCAATCATGGGGTACAATGTGCTGGTTTTATATACAATTTGAAATGTTTTCATCAAACTGGTTAATACGGCCTTTATGGTATTTTCTTAGTTATTGTGTTAAGACATTTATATTCTATACTTAGTAACTTTCACATATACCTTTGTAAGATGCACCGTAGGTTGTGGTCCCACTAATTACTCTCCCTCCACCCAGCCTTCCCCCCCTCTTCCCTTCTCTCTCCCCTTTCCTCTTCTTCTTGTCCTATAATTGGGTTATAACTTTCATAAGAAAGCTATAAATTGGTTTCATAGTAAGACTGAGTACATTGGATACTTTTTCTTCCATTCTTGAGATACTTTGCTAAGAATCATCTTTATTTTTGAGACCGAGTCTCACTCTTTGGTCTCTGGATAGAGTGCCGTAGCATCACAGCAACATCAGATTCCTAGGCTCTAGGGATCCTCTTGCTTCAGCCTCCCAAGTAGCTGGAATTACAGCTACTGGCCACAATGCCCAGCTAGTTTTTCTATTTTTGGTGGAAACGGGTCTGGTTCTTGCTCAGGCTGGTCTCAAACTCCTATGCTCAAGCAGTTCTCACGCCTCAACCTCCCAAAGTGCAACTATCACAGGTGTGAGCCACTGTGCCCTGCCATTTTTTCATCCTTAAAATGAAGGGAGTTGATAGTCGGACATTGTGGCAGGCGCCTGTAGTCCCAGCTAATTGGGAGACTGAAGCAAGAGAATCGCTTAAACCCAAGAGTTTGAAGTTGCTGTGAGCTGTGATGCCACAGCAATCTACCAACGGCTACATAGTGAGACTGTGTCTCAAAAAAAAAAAGGGGGGGGGGTTGAGCAAGTAATCTATTTCTGAGGTCCGTTGCTATTCTAAAATGTTAGGGTTTGGTGTTTGTTATAAAATGTTTCCATTTTATGTTGACATCGTAAGATGTAACCCCAAACGTTTCAAATTCGTAGAAAGCCTCTGAGAAAGTTGAGGTGAGACTGTGAGGGCAGGAGACTGCATTAAATTCAGGTGCAAAGGCAGCACCTGTGGCTCAAAGCAGTAGGGTGCCGGCCCCGTATGCCAGAGGTGGAGGGTTCAAACCCGGTGCCGGCCTGTATGCCGGAGGTGGAGGGTTCAAACCCAGCCCCAGCCAAAAACTGCAAATAAATAAATAAATAAAGGAAAAAAAATTGGGGAGGTTCAAGGACTTTACTTTTAACACAATAACTAAGAAAATGACATAAAGGCTATGTTAACCAGTTTGATGAAAATATTTCAAATTGTATATGAAAACACCACACTGTATCCTATGATTGCATTAATGTACACAGCTGTCATTTAATTAAAAAAAATTCAGGTGCAAGGTCAGGACACAAATGGCAGACCAGATTCCTGGCAGCCCAAGTAGATGGTGCCCAGTTACGGGAGTCATAGGGTCCCTGCCGTGATGGCTACACTGGGCAGGAGTGTGATTTATTCTGGGGTTTTCGTGAAGCAGAAGGTATATGTTGTGGGGTATGGCTGATCTGCGTTCTGCGGTAGATGGAATAATCAGTTTTCTGTGGCTTATTCCTGTAAGCTCTTTGTGAGACTGCAGTGGTAGATTAAGGAAAAGCGGCTCTACCACGGAGCCCAGACTGCCGTCCCAGATATTCCTAATACAATGATCACAATGAGTAGGATTAATCTTTTGGTTTGACTGGACCCAAGGGTTAGAGGAAGGTGACCTGAAGCTGGGTTGTGCAGCCTACTGCCCTGTAACCTGTGACCCCACTCCTGTGGTTCTGTCTTAATTACTGGTAGAACCCCTAATAGTAGAATCTTTTTAGCATTCCCAGTTGTTCTGGGTATTTCATGTGAAGTGGACTATGGCAGCTAATTTTATGTGTCAGTGTGGCTGGACCCTAGTGCCCTTATAGTAATGTTATTTGGGATGTGAATAGGGCTCCATGTGGGGTTTTTTTCCCCCATACCAACCAATTCTCCCACTGTCGGTGGACACTGATTGGGTGCCCTGCAGTGCCACTCATGCCGTTGTGATGCTGTCTTCATGGAGTTGGCCTCAGGCCCACAGGACTGCCCCTCTCAGATGCCAGTCACATGCTCAGGCCTCTCTTCTGATTTCTGAGCAGATTTGGGGATTTGCAGAGTGGCTCCCCAAGCTCAGGGAGACGCTTAACTTGTATTTACCAGTTCATTATAAAGGATGTGCCTGGAACAGCCAGATGAGGACATACAGAAAGGATGCAGATGTGCAGAGAGAAGGTATGGGGTGGCTGCTGGGGCTCCTCGCCCTGTGTGAGTCTCGTGAACACCTCCTGTGTTCACAGTCCTGGAGGAAGCTCTCTACCCTTCTTGGGGTTTTTTGGGAGGCTTCATTGTTTAGGGTTGATAAATGAAATCTTTGGCCATTGGTGATGAACTCCACCCCCAGCCCCTCTCTCTGGAGGTTGAAGTGGTGGTGGGAGGGGTGGGCCTGAAAGTTCTAATCCTGTAGTCACTAGGTTGCTTCCCTTGGCAACCAGCCACCATCCTGAGAGGCTTGAATAACAGAAGACATTCTTTCCATTTTCATAGCTCTTAACACTTAGGAAATTACAAGGGTGTTAGGAGCTTTGGCCAGGGAGATCAGAGGTGTCTGTCTTACCAGGTCATAGTATCTAGTCAGCCAAGGCCTTGCGAAAGAGCCCCTACAGCCAGCTGCCCCGTGTCCAGCAGTCACTGAACTTGCACTCCCCCTTGAGCCAGTCCCACATTCTCTCTATGCACTGGCCTCACTGTCCTTCCTCTTCCCTAGGGGACCTAAATCTGTGGGGGCAGGGAGGTGGGTGGCTGTAAGGACCATTTGTGTCTCTGGAATTTTGTAACTGACTTCACTTCTACATTTCAGCCATGTTTAAATGATTTTTTTTTTAAACTCTATTTTACACTATTTCAGACTCCCAAAAAGTTTGCAAGAATAATGCAAAGAATTCTTAAACACCCTTCACCCAGACTCCCCAGATGTTAAACGTTCTAACACATTAGTTAGGTCGTTTTGTCTTTCTGTATAAATTTGCTTTTTCTCTGAAACATTTGAACATAAGTTGTAGCCTTATTGCCCCCTTACCCCTAGAAACTTCCTTCCATAAAGCAGGGAAATTCTGTTCCACAACCGCAGTGCGATCAAACCCTGGACATTCACATTTGCAGCATAGTACTGTCATCTATAGAGCTTGTTCAGTGTCATCGCTGTCCCACTGATGAGAAGTACAAATAAATGTAAGTATACAGTTATAAAGTGTACAAGTAGTGGGGCCGGGTGTGCTGGCACAGTTGTTAGTCCCAGCTATTTGGGAAGCTGAGCTAGGAGGATTGCTTGAGCCCAGGAGCTCGAGGCCAGCCTGGGCAACATGGTGAGACTTCCCATCTCTAATTAAAAAAAAATACAAATTAGAAAATTTAGAGAACTCTGAAAGTCTCATACCTATATTTTTTTTTTCATTAAACAAGCGAGGCTTTGGCTTGGTGCCCATAGCACAGTGGTTACAGCGCCAGCCACACACACCAAGGGTGGCAGGTTTGAACCCAGCCCAAGCCAGCTAAACAACTGCAACCAAAAAATAGCCCAGCGCCTGTAGTCCCACCTACTTGGGAGGCTGAGGCAAGAGAATCACCTAAGCCCAAGAGCTAGAGATTGCTGTGAGCCATGAGGCTACGGCACTCTATCCAGAGTGACATGGTGAGACTCTATCTCAAAAAAAAAAAAAAAATACAGAGTTACCATTTTGGGTGGTGCCTGTGGCTCAAAGGAGTAGGGCGCAGGCCCGTGTGCTGGAGGTGGTGGGTTCAAAGCCAGCCCAGCCAAAAACTGCAAAAAACAAAAAACCGAGGCTTTAAGCCATTTAGAAACCCACAACATTCTAAGACATGAAACAGATAAACCCCAGGAGAAGGGAGCTGGCTTTCTCTCTGCCTCACATAGAATAGGGTTCTTAGGAAAGATGAAGGGAAAAGAAAAAAAAAAAAAAAGAAAGATGAAGGGAAGAGTCAAACAGTTTAGAAAGTGGTAAGACAACAGAGGAGGTTAACAGTACCTTCATTTGGATCTCGTAGGGTAGGGATGATGTCATTTTGGGTGTAGCTAAGTGGCTTTTCTCAGCCTTCAGGCATTTAAAATGAAAGATAACAAGCAATTAGTCTGTTTAAAAACATCTCACTACTTACAGTACTTCAATGTGGTCCAGATCACTTTATGTAAGTTGATTAGGACCTGGCTTATCCTTGCTGACAGGGAAAAGACTTCCATTATCTCCCAGTGTACTGGATTGGGAATGAGCAGGTTTTACATGGAGCTTAGCCACGTGGAGGCAGGGCCAGTGGACGGTGAAGATGGAAAGTCACGGAGCCCAGAGGGGAAGGTTTCCTGCAGAACTGACGATCTCTAGATCCCTGTAGGTTCTTAAGTTGCATAATTGCTCTATATTTTACATTTTCAAAAGTTTGAGCACACATACCTGTGTTCTCGTCTTGGGAGAGAAGTGAAGAGGAGACCCTGGGTTCATGTTGGGGAAGAGGCTGCTGCTTCCAGCTTGGCACTCGTAGCTCAGCCGCGAGGGCACCAGCTGCATACACCAGAGCTGGTGGCTTCGAACCCAGCCCAGGCCTGCCAAACAACAGTGACAACTATAGCCAAAAAGTAGCTAGGCATTGTGGCAGGCGCCTGTAGTCCCAGCTACTTGGGAGGCTGAGGCAAGAGAATCACTTAAGCCCAAGAGTTTGAAGTTGCTGTGAGCTGTGATGCCATAGCACTCTACTGAGTGCAACAAAGTGAGACTCTGTCTCAAAAAGAAAGAAAGAAAGAAAGGCTGCCACTTCCTCCTGTGGTGGAGTCAAGTTTCCCTGGAACCTAATTCGTGCATGGGTGGGTAACCTGCAGCCTTCTAGTCCTTAAGTGCAGCCTTTTAGGTGAATCCAAAGTTTGCAGAACAAACCCTTTTATTAAAAGGGAGGCAGCAGAGAGATATAGCATTTTTTTGCCTCCTTTGGTGCTTAAAAAAGAAGAATCTGATACAAGAAGGCCGCAGGTCCCTGCCCCTGGGACCTGTTCTGCAGGTGACCTCCCCACTGGACACCCTCAGACGCAGCATGGTGGATGCGGTTGGGTGTGGCAGGTGACAGGTCCATGATCCTCTCAGCATTTTTCCTCTTGTTGGCCTCGTTCCCGCTGGAAGATGTCTGAGGTACACTCCTAGACAGGCTGGGCACCCACCCAGAGACTGGTTGGTGGAACGTTGTGTTCTGGCCTGGAGCGGGGTCAGTGGTACGTGTCCCTGTGTCGTGTCAGGCCAGCTCTGTCCTGTCCACAGTGCCCAGGTGGCAGGGAGAGGCAGTCTGCCCTGGAGCACATGGGCCCGTCTGTGGAGGTGTGACTTGGACAGAATGGTGACAAGAGAAGAGTGCCTGAGTTTCCCGACCAAGCTGCCCACCTATCAGCCCTTTATCTTGGTGAAAGTGACCCCTGCACCCTGTCTTTGTTTTGCTGTCTTGAGTTTTGAAAAAATTTGTTCTTTTTCTACCAGGGAGTTTAGACACTTCTGCTAATTACTAATCCTTTCAGGAAGGGGAAACAACCTTGGAGATTTTTCCAGGCCCCATTCTTTCATCTCCATCGTTATAAAGAGCAAAATTAAGGCTGTACCTGTTGATATTAAACTCTGTTTCTGGAGAGTCCGTTGACCCTGGAGATGTCTTTAGATCAGTGTGCTGTGTAAGGTTTGTGTTGAACATGCTGTCATCTCTCTGTGCAGAGCGCTCTGTTCATGCTTCCCATGATTTCCTGGTGGCAGAGGCTTTGCATCTAATAACCCCGAGTAAAGAATAATGGAGGCTGGCTTTAGACCGCTCAACACTTGTAATGGTCACCTTGCAAGAGAGAACTCTATAGGAAAGAGGAAGGGCTTCTCAGAGAGCTGAGAGGGGTTCCCCTGCCCTTTAGCTGAAGCAGATCAGAATCTTCAGGGGGAGAGTGAGAGGAAGCTGCAGCTACCCAGGCGGCCCAGAGTACTGTACTTAGACAAAGCCCCGGCCTTCACAGGGGCTTCTCCAGAACTGCCATCTGCTGATTTTTTTGGATCTGCAACTTACCTTGAAAACACTGCTTGGGAGGGGAGCCAGCCCTGTGAATCCAAGCCTGTCCCTGTGTCCTCCTGGAGGTGGATTTGATGTGGGTATTCTGGAGGGCCAGCACTGCCTGGGGTAGGGGGTGGGGGCCTGGCCTGCAGAGTGCATCTGCATTTCCTCAGGCTGCCCCAGGTCCTCCTCCAGGGGGTGCTCTGACTCCGCCATCTTAAGGGAAAAACAAAGTCCACACATCTGAGGGAATCATGCAAAAGAAGTTGCAAAAAACCCCAAATAATAAAGCATGTCACAGTCCCCCAAGTCCAGAGCCAGTGACAGAGCAGGGCCCTCACAGTGCCTTGGGGCAGGAAGCTCCAGAAATATTTGCAGAGCCTAGATGTGTGCATTAGACTTGGATCATAAATTAAAGATACTGCAAACCTCTAATCCAGGCCCAGTATTTCATGCCTCAGTACCATCCCTTACAAGTGAGACAGTCAAGCTCTTGGGAGATCAGCTGTTAAACTTCTTCCCCCGGCGTTAGGTAGGAGTTAGAAGAGTTTAAACAAAGACAGCTTTGAAAATACACATCTACAGTTGAAGGCAAAGTGAAAACATCACATTCATATTTCTAACCTGTCTGGTTTTTATAAGATCTCTAGGGGAGAACTCCAAAAGTAGATGTGTGGGGAATAAACAGGCCGTGTGTGTAAGTAGGAAAGAGGAAACTAGTGTGTTTGAGCCTCAGCTCATCGTATTTCTCAGGCTGGGTCTCAGCATGTTTCACCCTTGCCGTGAACCCTGCCTGCTGAGGCCTCTTCTATGGGAGGGACAGGTGCTCTGTGCCTTGGGTAAATCAGTTCGAGTGTCACGTAAATGAAGTCCAAGGTGATGAGAAGTCAGCTGGGGGCAGGTGCTGCTGTGTGTTTCTGTGATTTGAAGGATGCTGGAATTTGGGTAGTAATTTAAAAGCTGTGTGCTCCAATGATCAAAATCCTGGCTCTGTGTGGGCCAGGATCAGCCCGGCCTCCTGGAGTGAAGAGCGCCTGGGGCAGTGTGGACACCCGTCCCAACAGCACAGTCAGCTGGGTGCAACCCTCCAGGGTGTGCAGTGCCCTGCTGGTCCTGGACATTGACCTCGGAATCCAGCAGCGCCTCCTGCCTCCTCCCTTGTGCCTGTGGTGGTCTCACGATGGTTCCCTGTTCCTTTCATCCTTCTCTGTTTATAAATTGGAGTTCTGCAAGGAATGTTTGTTCCCCTTTCCTGTATCTTCCAGTCCTCATTTTTGATGGCTCGGTTAGGCAGCCAGAACCCTTCGGACTCTGAGCAGTGGCCACTCAGCATCCAGTGGCCCTGGGGGCAGTAGGGAACTCCCGGGTGCCTGAGAGGGCTGTGTGTGGTGACGTCCTTGTCACTGCACTGCACTGCACTGCACTGCTGCAGGGCTGGAGTGCAGCACAGCCCCAGAGCCAGCCAGCCAGCAGGCAGCAGGCTGGGGATGTGGGCACCTGCTGACTGCACTGAAGCTCACCAGATGCTGGGAGCTGTGCTTAGGGCTTGGCGTGAACACTTAAAGACATTTCTGGCCTTACTGGGTTGTTGCAGGCGTGCAGGAGACATGAAGACATAACTTGCCCATAGGCACATAGCTGGTGAGAAGCCAAGCTCAGTTCAGACCTCAGTCTGTCAAGTTCCGGGAGACTTGTTCCCCGCCACTAGACTGACTTGCACCCCGTGTTTGTTTCTGTTCACTTGGGGACTGAAGAAGGTCGGGGATAAGAGTACTGTGCTTTGAAAGGGGCCCCCTGTGGCTGGCTGAGGTGAGCAATCCCATCCTTTGCACCTGTGGTGAGCGTGAGTGAACACCCTCACTGGGTGGTTTTTTTTTTTTTTGAGACAGAGTCTCACTTTATCGCCCTCGGTAGAGTGTTGTGTTGTCACAGCTCACTGCAATATCCAGCTCTTGAGCTTAGGTGATTCTCTTGCCTCAGCCTCTGAGTAGCTGGGACTAGCACCTGCCACAATGCCTGGCTATTTTTTTGTTGCAGTTTAGCCAGGGCCGAGTTCGAACCTGCCACCCTTGGTATATGGGGCTGGCGCCCTACTCACTGAGCCATAGGTGCCACCCTCTCACTGGATGTTTTGTGACTCCCTTTGTCGCCATCATCTTCCTAACATGTGGGGCTGAAAGGAAAAATCTGAGATTCTTTTTTTTCCTCCTCAGCGCATTTACTATCTTTCCCTGGAATTCTACATGGGCCGCACTCTGCAGAACACCATGGTGAACCTGGGGCTGCAGAACGCTTGTGACGAAGCTATTTATCAGGTACGGGGCGCTCAGGGGTGTGGGGGTTTACTCTGCGCCATCTAGGACTGTGCCCGTGCTCTCCTCTTGGAGGACAGTGGGGTGTCCATAGGGAGAGAGCAGGATCAGTGGGAGGAGGACACGCCACTTGTAAGCACTGGGTAGGATGCCATGTCCAGGTGTGGAGTTTGTTCGCACCTCCACCCCTGGGGCTGACTGAGAACACTAAACCACAAAGGTGGCTGGTAGTAGCCCATTTCCACTCACTTTTCACACCTCTGGGTTCTTTCCCCAACCCCTAAGATAATCTGTGGAGCTTATCCCACCACAGAATTGCCTGGACAGAATAAAAACTGTTTTCCTTTCCTTAGTTCTTCATTGGTTGTTCACGTTAAGGATTAAGAGGACTTAATCCTCTTGCTGTCCTCTGCAGTATGGGAATGGTGCTGTGCTGGTGCTGGGTCTGATCTGTCACTCAGTCTGATCTGTCTGCCCCCACGCAGAGGGTCTGGGCAGAGCTGTCCCTGCACCATCTGCTTCTGTGGGGTTTGGGTTTTGTTGGGAGCAAGAGTGGCTCAGCCAGATGAGACAAAAGTATCTCTCCTCAAACAGGAATCTCTGCTCAAAAGTTACCTAATGAGATAGAAGTTACCCCAGCAGGTGGTCCGTCTGCTGTGTGTTAGTGCAGGATGTGTCCGTATGAAGCTTGGTACACACAATACTTTCTGCCTTCTGTGGATTTCACAATCATATGCATAGAGCAAATGTTAATTTTTTTTGTTTTTTGTTTTTTGGAGACAGAGTCTCACTGTGTTGCACTTGGTAGAGTGCCATGGCATCACAGCTCACGGCAACCTCAAACTCTTGAGCTTAAGCGATTCTCTTGCCTCAGTTTCCTAAGTAGCTGGGACTACAGGTGTCCACCTCAACGCCTAGCTATTTTTTATTGCAGTTGTCATTGTTTAGCTGACCTGGGCTGGGTTCAAACCTGCTACCCTCGGTATATGTGGCTAGCACCATAACCACTGTGCTACAGGTGCCGAGCCCCAGATGTTAATTTCTTTTTTTCTTATTTTATTTTATTTTATTTTTATTGAATGGTAACTATGTACATTAATGCACTTCTGGGGTACAGTGTGGGGTTTTCACATACAATCCGAAATACTTCCATCAAACTGGTTAACATAGCCTTCACAGATGTTAATTTCTGAAACTCTTTTTTCATACAGTTCTTAACATATGGTAATGATTTTAGGGGATGTTTATACCACAAATATGCAGTATGTTTATAGTTTTTATTGTATAAATAGTGTGTTAATTATAGAAACTTAGAAAATACAAGTAAGAATGTGTACTTTTAAATTTTGTACGGTTTTTTGGGCTCAGCATCCCATAGCTCAGTGGTTAGGGGACCAGCCACATACACCGAGGATGGTGGGTTCGAGCCCAGCCTGGGCCTGCTAAACAACAATGACAACTACAACCAAAAAATGGCTGGGTGTTGTGCCAGGTACCTATAGTCTCAGCTACTTGGGAGGCTGAGGCAAGAGAATTGCTTAAACCTAAGAGTTAGAGGTTGCTGTGAGCTGTGATGCCATGGCACTGTACTGTGGGTAACATAGTGAGACTCTGTCTCAAAAAAAAAAAAAATCTAAGATCTGAAAATGAAGAGGCATCCTGTGTTACTGGCTTGGCTGACTGGATGTTACTAAGGTCTTGGTACTTCCTGGGTTGATCTGCAGATTCAATATAATCTCTATTTGGCTTCCTTATAGAGATTGACAAACTCACCCTAAAATCAATATGGCAATGCAAGAGACCTCGAATAGTCCAAAACATTTTGAAAAAGAGCAAAGTTGGAGGACTCACACTTCCCAGTTTCAAAACTTGCTACAAAGTGGCCGACACCAAGATTGCAGCCTGGTTCATAAAGACCAGTGGAAGAGAATTAAGAGTCCAGAAATAAATCCTCAGATTTGTGTTCAATTGCTTTTTCTTTTCAATTAAAAAAATTGTGGCAAAATACACATAACATAAAAAAAAATTACAAACGTAACCATTTTTAAAGGTATAGGATGGTGGCGGTAAGTACATTTATATTGTTTTGCAGCCACCACTGCCACCCATCTCTAGACCTGGTGTCTGCCCCAACTGAAACTCTGTACCCACTAAATTATAACTCCCCATTCCCTGCCCCACTCTGCCTCTGACAGCCCTCATTCTACTTTCTGGTTTTCTTTTTCTTTTTTTTCAGACAGTCTCATTTTGTCACCCTTGTTAGAGTACTATGGCATGTTAGCTCACAGCAACTGGGAACTCTTAGGCTCAAGTGATCCTTCTGCCTCAGCCTCCCAAGTAGCTGGGACTACAGGCACCTACCACATGCCTGGCTATTCTTAGAGACAGGGTCTCACTCTGGCTCAGGCTGTCCTCGAACCTATGGGCTCAGACAATCCACCCTCGTTGGCCTCCTAGAGTGCTGGGATTATAGGTGTGAGGCAACGTACCTGGCACTTAGGAGGTTTTAACTACTGGAAACTTGGGCAGCACTTGTGGCTCAAGGTGTAGGGCCCCAGCCCCATATACCAGAGGTGGTGGGTTCAAACCTCAGCCCTGGCCAAAAACTGCAAAAAAAAAAAAAATGTAGAAATTAACTATTGTCATTTCCATGCACCGATTTTGATACCGGACAAAGTGGTGCCCCAGCCAGCTCAGCTGAGCGGGGCTGGGGGACCTGCAGCCTCTGTCTTGGCTGTGGCAGCCAGCAGAGGAACTGGCAGGCTGGAGCAAGCAGAGAGAGCTTTCCTCTCCCACCAGAGGCTCCAGTAGCAAAAAAGACTGGACCGAGCAGGGGAAAACACTGGCGATTCCTCCAGTGCATCCCTAATTGGTCCATTTTCAATCCTGCTCCTGATTGGTCTATTTTCAGGAGAAACTAGACCAATCAGCTCAGCTTTCAGCTCATTGGACAACTATCTCTATATAAACCCCTGAGTAGAGAGCCTCTGGGCAGATCGTCACAGACTTTCCAGGGAGAGAGAGCAGGAGAGGAAAAGCCTCAGCAGATCATCGGAGATCATCCAGGGAGAGAGAGCAGAAGAGGAAGAGCTGTAAAACTTAGATCCTGCTCTGCAAGGAAGTTTGGCTCTTTATAAGAGCTGTGACACTGGTATAAAACCCATCTTATCCCGCTCTGCAAGGTTTGGCTCTTTATAAGAGCTGTAATACCTGTTAAATAAAACCTAACTTCCATCCTGTGGTCTGTTGATTGATTCATTGAATTATCAAGACCAAGAGCCTGGAAATTCAATATCTAAAGTCTGGTATTAATTTAACGTTGGATTTTTAAGTCTAAGCTAAGCAGGTTCTTAACTGCTTTTGGCAGAAACTTACAAGACTTAAACATCTTTCAGCCTATCATCTGAGGGACAGTGTTAAGTAATATTAAGGTGCTACTTCTGTTTTTGTTTGCAGTTGGGATTGGACTTGGAAGAGCTGGAGGAGATAGAAGAAGATGCTGGCCTTGGCAATGGGGGCCTGGGCAGGCTGGCAGGTAACTGTACCTGTCTGGGACAAGCTCTGCTGGCCTATGGGCTGGGTTAGTGGCTGTGTGGTGAGGTCAGAGTCAGATGTGTTCCTGAGGCTAAATAGACTTCCCTCAGCATGGACAGGCCCATGTGTTCTTCACATTGACTCTTTAAGGAACACAAGTTCTCTGTCATACAAAAGGGTGCTTCATAATTATCATGAAGATCAGACTTGCCTGCATTGGGTGAGCTGGTGCTGGGAGGGGTTCCCAACAAGCTGACTACTTTCCAGGGTCCAAAAGTCAGTAAGTAGGAGAAAGACAGGGAGAGAAACGTGACTCATGAGCATAGCCCTGCTTACGGGCTGGAGTCCTTGAGCTGGCACAGTCACCAGACTGCCCAGGAGCAGTGGAGCCACTGCCCTCAGCCACCACCCCCTCACATCACTGCATTCGAGAATGCATCTGTTTTTTGTTGTTATTTTCACATCTGTTTTGTTATTGTTTGCTGTTTTAAGTATTCTTACTGGCCCTTAAGGACAGAGGGAACAGTCGAAATAATGGCCCCAGTGAGATTTGATTTCACTGGATGGCCTGGCCCCTGGCTCTCTTTTGAGAGTTACCATTTTGCAAAGGGAGTTCATCCTGTAAAATTTGTCCATGGGGAGCAGGTGTTCTGAGGTTTTCAAATTTTAAGTACGCCAGAATTATAAATGCAACAAGTTTTTCTCACACAAACCAGCATGTGAATCTATATTAAAAAATTCAGGCTGGGCACAGTGGTGCACCCCTATAATCCTAGCACTTTGGAAGGCCACAGTAGGAGGATCATGTGAGACCAGGAGTTCAACAAAGTAAGATCTGTTTCTACAAAAAAAATTTAAAAATTAGCCGAGTGTGGTTGTGCATACTTGCAGTCCCACCTACTCGAGAGGCTGAAGTGGGATGATTGCTTGAGCCCTAGAGTTCAAGGCTACAGTGAGCCATGATGACAGAACTGCACTGCAGCCTGGGCAGCAGCACAGTGAGAACCTGTCTCAGTAAAGAAGTGAAAGGAAAATTTCACCCATGTCTGGATGTGAAAGGTAGTGTGCCCTCCCCGGGCTCCTCAAACTCAGGGCTGTGCTGTGGTTCCCAAAGTGTTTACTGAGCCCAGGCCTGCCAGGCCATGGCCCCATTCTCTCCCTGAGGCCGTCTTGGGGGCTGCAGAGCAGGAGGCTTTGTGTCCTTGGCAGCCCTGCAGGACAGTGAGCTGTGAGGGTCTTTAGCTCCCCCTACACCCCCAGCTCCGTGGCATGCACCTGATTTCTGTCGTCTATCTACTTTGGCCCTTCTCATTTAGCCAGGCTCTTAAACTCAAGGGAAGCCCGAGGCTCTTGCCCACATGAGGGTGGCCAGTTCCCCCCACTTACCTCAGGGCTGGTGCCTGCCCTGGCCTTTGAGACTTGCATCCATTTGGGGTGTCCTGGGCCCTTTGACTTCCAGTCACAGTTCCTGGCCTTAACCTCAGCAACCCTGGGCCAGGGAGGCTGCTGGCTCCTCTAGCTTCCTGAGAACAGCTGGGCTGCACTGACTCTTGTGGCCCCATGGGTCTCTTTGCCACCTGAAGAGCGAATCCCCAGAATAGGAGCTGGGCCTCACATCTGTAGGTCTCCCTCAGTGAAGCACCTGGCAGGTGTCTACATGCATAGTGGGCTGGCATCTGGTTTGTTTATTTCCGCTCTATGGATGGGTATCTTTCTCAATCCCAAGTCTAACAAGGTTGCTTTCTGGTCTTTATTGAGGACACGGTCCTTGCTTCAGTTTCCAGCTGCTCCGGCCCTTCTTGGGGACCCTGGCAAACTAGAGCTCGGGGGTCTGGGCATTTGTGGGGGGCACAGTACATGGCACTGGTCACACATGGGGTGGGCTTTGCTGTGTAGGGAGTAGTGTGTGGTGTGTCCCTGCATTGGACCTGCTTGGATTTGGGTAGGATCTGCAGAGGTTGGGGAGGTCCCCACCTTCACTGAGCATCTGAGAGAGGCAGTGAGGGGCCCCACATGTCACCTGTTCTCCATGGGACTCTCCCTTCCCCACCCTCCCGCACCTGTGTGGCCCCCGTGGTTAGACTTCTGAGTCCTGCCGCATGCCCTGTGGGCCACTTCCCAGCTGGCCTGCTGACTGACTGATCTGTGATTGGATTTTTTAGCCTGTTTCCTCGACTCCATGGCCACCTTGGGCCTGGCAGCTTACGGCTATGGAATCCGCTATGAATTTGGGATTTTTAACCAGAAGATTGTCAACGGCTGGCAGGTGGGTGAGATTTGGTTTCTTCACTGATTTCCAGTTATCGTTGGCACAAGAAAGTGGTACCACTTCAGTTTGGCTCTCATGCTTGAGCTCCTTGGGAGACTGCAGGCTGAGCAGCAGTCCCACCAAGCCTGGAGAGCTTGGTTCCTGCGTGAGCTCCTCTTAGTCTGCCTGTGTGTGGGGACTGGTGGGGACTGTTAGTCAGGGCAGGGCTGTGCTGTCTGCAGTGAGGTGGTGAGGGCTCCACGGGCTGCTTTTCTGACTGTGCTGAGCAAGAGTGACAGGCAAGAATGAAGGGCATGGTGCTCTCAGGAATCTGCCTTGGTGGGATGTTGACTTTGAATAGCTAGAAAAGCAATTATTGTGAGTTTTTCTCCCACCTTCTGCCTTTGGCCCCTGACAAGTGAGGGGTTGGCATCCTTGGGGTTAGAAGCTGCAAAATACAAAGTACAGTGGCCCTTGGGAAGAATAAGCCTCAATTTCAAAGCATCAGTGTACAGCCAAGCAAGGTGGTGAGGACTGTGTGAGTGGAGAGAGTGATCTTGGAAAGGCAGCCCCTCCTTCCTGGCCCAACTCTCCCCTCCTACAGCTCTGCAGACTGGAAGTCTGATATTCCATCTATGTTTATTTAACATCATTCAGGGCCTAAAAGTCATAGATAAAGCAGGCTGGGGCTAGTTTTAGAAGATGTGTGGCATCAGAGCAGTGCAGACCCAGAGTGGGGGCGTTTGGGCAGCAGAGTCTGTTCAGTTGCTGGATATTACCATCAGCGTCTGTAGGATTTATGGATGTCACTGTGTAGAATTTAACATAACAGACAGACACATATGAGCTGTCACAGTGGTTCTCAATCTTCCTAGTGCTGCGAGCCTTTAATACAGTTCCTATGGTTCATGACCCACAGGTTGAGAACCACTGGTCTAGTGGGAATGTGTACTGATGTCTGCTCCTTACTGTGAAATGTACCTGAAGTTAGTGATTGGTGGGTGGAGACGTGTCACCGTAGGCCTGGGGCTGAGCATGGGTCCCGGCAGTCTGCACATCTCCGCATGTTTGAGAATGCTCTTCGTAACATGTTGGCAAAGAAGCCTAAAGGGAAAACTTAAAAACTGATTTGCATCCATTGCTCAGTTCATAAAAATGCTCATTCCAAAACCTTCCAACGAAAGGTGCCTTTCCCAGGTGCCCTCCCAGGCAGTCCTCAGCCTGCTGGTGGTGTTTCTGCCAGGCTGGTGCTCATGCCCCAACCCACCCCGACTGCACTCCTTCGTGGCCCATCAGGTGTAACGTGTGGATTATAGGCAGGAGCAGGGGCCCTGCCGTGCCTAGTTGGCATCACGGGTGTGAGGAGGAAGGTGCTGGAGGTTTCTGCTTCCCCACCCAGACGATTTTCCTTCTTCAGTCCTCATTCCCGTAACTTGCCATCTTGTGTGACAGTTTAAGGCGATGAGTGGGTGTGAATCCTCCCCTTCTCCCAGCCCGCATTCTTGGAGCCTGAGTAGGGGAAATGGTTTTTACTTGGCTTTAGCTATGGCAGAAATAAACACATGCTATGGCTGGCCAGTGACCGATGGCTGGCACCCAGGCAGAGGGGACAGGAAGTGCAGGCCACTGTGAGAGGTGCCCGCTGCCTCTTATGTTCGAGAAGCTGCTGCTGGCAGATGACTTTGGGAATTACTGTGCAGAAGACGGCTGGGCTGTGGTGTTGGGGAGACTCACAGCAGACAAGGAAATGCCACCAGGAAGTGGAAAGGCAGATGCAGGCAGGTCTTGTGGGCTCTGGGGAGGTGTGTGGAAGCCCTGGCATCTCCTGAGAGCAGAGCCCAGACTCTTGCTGGTGCCTTTTCACTGCTGGGTCAGACCTATTAAAAGAAAATCACTCAAAGAATCATACTAGGCTGCTTGTTTAATTTGAAGAAGCACTTGATTTCATCTCTGTTAGCTCATGAGACCACGGGACCCTGTGTGTGCCACTGTGCCGGTCAGCTTGCTGTGCTGCTTGCGGCCCTATCACGTGTTCCTGCTCAAATGCAGTCCAGGCTCCTGCTTGGCCAGGGGATACTTGTGATTTTACTTATGGGAATGGTTTTGCATATTTACTGGTCTTGGGTGCCATTGGGTAGTTTTTGGAAAATTAAGGCACTTTTCGGAAGCCCTCACGGAGCAGCGTGTACCCCTATGGTGCATTCTGGGTGCCACTGGCTGCCAGGTTGGCCCAGCAGGTGCTGATTCTTGGTGTCACTTTCAAAGCAATAGCTTCTGGTGGTTCTTTTCTCATAACAGCTTTAAGGAGATGTAAAGTAGTTTCAGTTTGTTCAGAATGGGTTCCCCATCACCACTATCTCCAGAACGTTTTCATCACCTGTAAAAAGCAGGTGATGAAAAGTGATCACCTAGTTGCAGTCACACCCGAGCCCAGGACGGCCGGTCTCCTGCCTCCTGCGCCTGGGGGATGCAGCTCTGGACACGTCCTGTGGGTGGCCCTGTGTGCCTGCTGCTTTCCCGCACTGGATCCTGTCACTGCTGGGTCCGTGTGTTTCCTAGTGCCCTTGTTCTGACACCTTCTGGATTTTGTGTGAGTCTGTTGCTTTACTAGTCCAAAATGTCACTGTTACCTACATGGGAATCTTGACGGGGTAAGCAGGCTGTAGTTTTGCCTCATGCCAGGCACCATGGGTGGAACAGTGAGGTGCTGGCCGGGCCAGCTCCTGAGCATGCTCCTGCCCACCGGCCCCTTTCCAGGTGGAGGAGGCTGACGACTGGCTGCGCTATGGCAATCCCTGGGAGAAGGCCCGACCTGAGTACATGCTTCCTGTTCACTTCTACGGGCGTGTGGAGCACACCCCTGATGGCGTGAAGTGGCTGGACACACAGGTACCTGGGCACTGAGGGTACAGCGGGATGGGTCAGGTTGCCCGGGCTCGTTTGTTATCCCCTTGACTTCTTTAGGGGCAGGGGGAGGGGTGACTGCTTCCCTGGGGACATAATTGAGGGTCAGAGACAGGGACCATTTTATTCTTCCTTCTATACCCAGTTCTTACCCCTTGGCAGGCCAGCCCAGCAGTGGGGCCCTACCCACAGCAGTGGGAAAGTGTGCGTTAAGCGCCAGATGTGTGGCATAGCAGGAGCTGTGTGGGGGTGGAGATCTGCAGCCAGGCGTGTTATCTGGCTGCCTGATGACACACCTGTCACTGAAGGACAAGCAGAGAGCACTCCGATGGGATGAGGGTACTGCCCCCTGGGTTGGACACCCACAGCTCCCCAGAGCATATGTGTGTTGTTCACTGCCTGCAGAGCCTGGCACAGGTCCCAGCAGCAAGAAGCCACAGTGTGGGAGGCACACGCAGGCAGGGTCTGGGCATAGGCATCGGGGAGCCAGCAGCAGAGCCGGGAGGAGGCACTGAGACCTGGTCACCCTGCTATGCAGGGAGGGAGCATGATGGGAGTGGTCCTTGTGAAATGTACTTTTAAACGTGGACTACAGCGGCTGGAGCCTTGTCCCACAGGCCAAAGAGGCATAAGAAAGTTTGTTTCCTTTGAAAAAACAGAGAAGGGCCCAGTGCTGTTGGCTGTCCACAGGGGATGAGGAGGACTGCGTGGGCATTCTGGGCAGGATGCAAGGAAGGCCTTGAAGGCCGTCCTGGTGGGAACAATGCTGGGGTGTTCTGCCTCCTACTTCATATTCACTATAGAATATGGGCTGTAGGAGTGTGGAACAGGGCAGTTGGCAGGAGACGGGAAGGGGAAGGTGACACTGGGGCTGCAGTCCTCGTGGCCCCAGGCACAGTCCTGTGACTCTAACATGGACACAGCTGTGCCCTTGTGAATCATAAGCAGCTGGCATGTAGGAGAGCCTGGGGAACTTCAGTGGCCTCAGGTTGGGGCACCTATACAGAGGTGTTGCCTTTGGTCAGATGGGACCATGAAGCTGTCAGGGAGGGAGCATGCTGGCCTGGGGGAAGGACACAGCAGACATGCTGTGGGGTGTTGAGAGTGGCAGAGGACACTCCAGGCCTTCTGTGTGGCTGATGTGAGGCGTCAGGGGTGGCAGAGGAGACTCCAGGCCTTCTGTGTGGATGCTGTGGGACATCGAGGGGTGGCAGAGGACACTCTAGGCCTTCTGTGTGGATGCTGTGCGGTGTTGAGGGTGGCAGAGGACACTCCGGGCCTTCTGTGTGGCTGATGTGGGGCGTCGAGGATTGGCAGAGGACACTCCAGGCCTTCTGTGTGGCTGATGTGGGGTGTCGAGGAGTGGCAGAGGACACTCCAGGCCTTCTGTGTGGCTGCTGTGGGGGGTCGAGGAGTGGCAGAGGACACTCCGGGCCTTCTGTGTGGCTGCTGTGGGGTGTCGAGGAGTGGCAGAGGACACTCCGGGCCTTCTGTGTGGCTGCTGTGGGGAGTCGAGGAGTGGCAGAGGACACTCCGGGCCTTCTGTGTGGCTGATGTGGGGCGTCGAGGAGTGGCAGAGGACACTCCAGGCCTTCTGTGTGGCTGCTGTGGGGCGTCGGGGGTGGCAGAGGACACTCCAGGCCTTCTGTGTGGCTGCTGTGGGGCGTCGAGGAGTGGCAGAGGGCACTCTGGGCCTTCTGTGTGGCTGATGTGGGGCATCAGGGGTGGCAGAGGGCACTCCAGGCCTTCTGTGTGGCTGCTGTGGGGTGTCGAGGAGTGGCAGAGGACACTCCAGGCCTTCTGTGTGGATGCTGTGGGGCGTCAAGGGTGGCAGAGGACACTCCAGGCCTTCTGTGTGGCTGCTGTGGGGAGTCGGGGGTGGCAGAAGACACTCCAGGCCTTCTGTGTGGCTGATATGGGGCGTCAAGGGTGGCAGAGGACACTCCAGGCCTTCTGTGTGGCTGCTGTGGGGCGTCGGGGAGTGGCAGAGGGCACTCCAGGCCTTCTGTGTGGCTGCTGTGGGGAGTTGGGGGTGGCAGAGGGCACTCCAGGCCTTCTGTGTGGCTGCTGTGGGGTGTCGAGGGTGGCAGAGGACACTCCAGGCCTTCTGTGTGGCTGATGTGGGGCGTCGAGGAGTGGCAGAGGGCACTCCAGGCCCTCTGTGTGGCTGCGGTGGGGCGTCGAGGCGGGGCAGAGGGCACTCTGGGCCTTCTGTGTGGCTGATGTGGGGCGTCGGGGGTGGCAGAGGACACTCCAGGCCTTCTGTGGGGCTGCTGTGGGGCGTCGAGGGTGGCAGAGGACACTCCAGGCCTTCTGTGGGGCTACTGTGGGGCATCGAGGGTGGCAGAGGACACTCCAGGCCTTCTGTGTGGCTGCTGTGGGGCGTCGAGGAGTGGCAGAGGACACTCCAGGCCTTCCGTGGGGCTACTGTGGGGCGTCGAGGGTGGCAGAGGACACTCCAGGCCTTCTGTGGGGCTGCTGTAGGTGTCGGGGGTGGTGGGCATGGCACCAACAGGAGGAGGGGCCTGTGGCGGATGTGGACAGTGGCGGTGAGGAGAGGGAGTTGTCTGTTGGGGGAGCTTGGTTGAGTCCTGGAATTGCTGAAGCAGAGGGGAGATGGGGCAGGTGAGTGGGGTGGGGGTTCTGTAGTCCGGGTTCACACCAGAAATTGGTGTGGCCTAGCCAGGTGGGCCCCCCAGGTGCAACAGTGGTGTGGTACATGGGGCTGGACGTGTGTGAGGACAGTATAGGCAGAGGCTGAGTGCTTGGCTAAAGGGAAGAGCCTCAGGATGAGCAGGGTCTGGGCGAGGAGAGATGGCCGGCCCCCACCTGGTCCTCAGAGTCTGTCTGTGTGGCCAGGTGGTGCTTGCCATGCCCTATGACACCCCAGTGCCCGGCTACAAGAACAACACTGTCAACACCATGAGGCTGTGGTCCGCCAAGGCGCCCAATGACTTCAAGCTGCAGGACTGTATGTTCCACATGTTCCCGTGTCCCACCTGGGGTGCCCACAGTCCCTATAGCCTTCGCACCTTCCCTGCCACCCACCACCCATTCTGGGGCACTGTGCCTTTGGTGGACAGTCAGCGGGGCTTGCCGGGAGGGACCCAGGGCAGCTGGGTTAGCTTGGGCTGACCATGCGTCTCAAGAAGGAACTGGAGGCTGGAAGTGTGGGCACGTGGGGATGTGAGGAAGGAGCCACATGTCCGTCTAAGGGTGGACGCCCTGCACTTATGGATAGTTTTCTGTGGCCTTTGCAAGTAAGCCACTAAGCAGCTGTGACAGTCACTCTGACAAGGCCACCAGAGTTCCCAGCAGGGCATGGATGTGCTGACTCTGCCCTGTCTCTCCTAGTCAACGTGGGGGACTACATCGAGGCAGTCCTGGACCGGAACTTGGCAGAGAACATCTCCAGAGTCCTGTACCCCAACGACAATGTAAGTAGCTGATTGGTCACCTTTCAGCTGAGCCTGCTGGGGGTGCTGTCTGTGAGCACAGGGGCATCTTGGTGAGCGCAGTGGCTGTCTGAGCACAGGGCATCTTGGTGAGCATAGGGGCTGTCTGTGAGCACAGGGGCATCTTGGTGAGCGTAGGGGCTGCCTGTGAGCACAGGGGCATCTTGGTGAGCGCAGGGGCTGTCTGAGCACAGGGCATCTTGGTGAGCGTAGGGGCTGCCTGTGAGCACAGGGGCATCTTGGTGAGCACAGGGGCATCTTGGTGAGCGTAGGGGCTGCCTGTGAGCACAGGGGCATCTTGGTGAGTGCAGGGGCTGCCTGTGAGCACAAGGAGTGTCTGTGTAGCCTGCTGCTGCCTTGTGAGGTGTGTGGTGGGCACGTAGTGGCTGCCCCGAGGCCCTCCTGCGTAGGTTGAACACCAGTGCTCTCTTTGGACTTCTGTCTCACAGAAGGAAGGTCTCTGGGAGCTTCTCTGCCTCCTTTGTGATGTACACATGGCCTCTGCCTTGGGCCAGGCCAGAGCCTGCCAGCCTTCTGGTCCAGCCCGTGTCTGCTTAGCTGGTGATGTCACCTGCCCAAGAGTTAAAAGGCCTGTGTGTCCAGTGGGGATGGCAGCACTGATATACATTGATGCCTGGAGGCTTTTGAAAGGTCTCCACACCTGTCACATGTGGGATATGGGTACAGCCCTGCTCCCTGTTGGCACCTGGAGTGGGGCCTGGTGGCTGTTTTGTTGTTGCCAGACCTGGGTCCTTGGGATCTGCCTGTCTTGGTGTGCATTGCGTTTTTTAGTTAACTTTGTCTCTTGCCCATGTGTTGCACGCACATGGTAGAAAGGCCAGGGCACCGGGAGGCTCCTGGATGCTGGGAGGCTCGTTGTAGCGGGCACCCTTCACGCAGACCCTGCCTGGAGACTGGAGACAGAGCCAGGGCCCGGGTACCGCATCCCAACAGGCCTGCACTTGGGAGGCTGCAGTTTCCCTGCAGCTCTGACCCTGGCTCCTCCTGCACTTGGCCTCCCCTGTGAATGGGCCAGACACTTTGGGTCTGGGTCTGTCCCAGGGACTGTGTGCCCCTCTCTGGCTTCCTGGACTGCACAGATGGGCAGGACGGGGCTGGGCCACTGGATACCAGCCAAGTGGACGCTCTGGGTCCTTGGTGGGACAAGAATGGCCCCAGGGCGGGCAGTGGGCTATGCAGAAACCCCTGGACTATGCCTTCCAGTCCACTCCACTGTGTCCACAGTTCTTTGAGGGGAAGGAGCTGCGGCTGAAGCAGGAGTACTTTGTGGTGGCTGCCACCCTCCAGGACATCATCCGCCGCTTCAAGTCCTCCAAGTTTGGCTGCCGAGATCCTGTGAGGACCTGTTTTGACACATTCCCCGATAAGGTGCGTGGTGGTTGAGGGGTGAGCTCAGCCTCTGAGGTCTCTTCCTCACGTCCCAGGAGGGGCAGAAGCAGAGCAGGGTGTCCTCCCATCTTGGGAGTCTCCTCATTCTGGGCTGGGACCCCACTCGGGTCCCTTCTTTGGGACAAGGGTCACCAGGTTGTTTAGAGTCAGGGCAGTAAGAGGTATTGTGAAGGCTTCCCTGGTAAAGTTAGGTGTGCTTTGCAACCTGGATGGGAGAGCCCAGCACCCTGCGGCAGGGCCCTGGGTTGTGCAGGTCCTCCCATGTCTGGTTACAGGGCACACCTGCTGCAGGGCGCGCCTGGCATAGGGCACGCCTGGCTGTAGGGCATAGGGCTGGCTGTGTCCTCTTGACTCCCTTCTTAGGTCCTCTCTGGGTTCTTCAGGGCCCTCAGGGTTGGGGCAGCTGGGGCTGCACACCTGGGACTGCACAGCTGATCTGAGCCCCTGTGTGCACTGCAGGTGGCCATCCAACTGAATGACACACACCCTGCCCTCTCCATCCCTGAGCTTATGCGCATCCTGGTGGATGTGGAGAAAGTGGACTGGGACAAGGTACGTGCTCACGAGGGAGGACCATGCTCTCTGCAGCCTAGGGCCACAAAGGCCATGCTTTCTGTGGCTGAGCTCACCCAGGAGGCTGGGAACCTTTCCCTGCACCCTGGGAGGATGTCCCCCTGGGAGACGTGTGGGCCCTGGAGGTGGACATTCTGTGGGACAGGAAAGCAGTGGGGACAGAGTGTCAGGACAGGAATAGGACACTTCCTAGAGCTTCTTGTGTGTTTTCTGACCCTGAAGTTTGGCCCAAGAACATCACAGAAGTGTGAAGTAGCTGGTTTCCATGATTATGAAGGTGTTCTCATGGCTCAGCCTGGTGAGCAGAGGGGACAGCAGCCCTCCCTGGAGGAATGGTGTCTGCCTGTGGTCCTTGATGCTCACCTGGGCAGAGAGCTGCTTGCTCCTAAACATGCTGGAACATTCTGGTGGTCTAGGCCTGGGAAATCACAAAGAAGACCTGCGCCTACACCAACCACACCGTGCTGCCCGAGGCCCTGGAGCGCTGGCCCGTGTCCATGTTTGAGAAGCTGCTGCCACGACACCTTGAGATCATCTATGCCATCAACCAGCGGCACCTGGATGTGAGTGCCACAGCTGCAGCTGCGCCAGACCCTCCTCGCCCAGGACAGGAGGCTCAGCCCTCCTCCCCTAGAGGGGCTCCTGTCCAGCAGAGGATGCCCAGGGCTGTTCCCTGGAGAGCAGTCAGCTGATCCCCATTCCAGAGCAGCTTTAGGTGTGTCTGTCCCAGGGGCATCCTCACAGCATGAGGCAATTCAGGTACCTTTCGGAGAGAACCCGGACAAGGAATAGGGGAGCCTGGAACTCACGTGTGCTTATAGCTGCCTTTTTAACCTTTTGGTGAAAAAGTGGCTGTTCCCCGGTGATAATGTGGTTGATGCCCCCAGATTAACGGGCGCCGTCCAGCTTTCTCCATGTGAATCAAATGGTGAATCTTCCACCCTTGGGGTCTCATCCTCAGACATAGTAGCCTGTGGTCTCTGGGCTGAGGTGGGTGGAGATGGGCTCCTCTGCAAGGTGGTCCGAGGGCCATGCAGGGCTGGGGTAGCAGCCCCTGACTTTCTAGAAGCAGCAGCAGAGCACCCACAGAGAGTAGCGGCCATCAGCTGGTCCCCGTGGGCCCTGCCTCACACCCATAACTCTCTGTGTCTTCACATCAGCATGTGGCAGCCCTGTTTCCCGGGGACGTGGACCGCCTGCGCCGCATGTCTGTGATTGAGGAAGGGGACTGCAAACGCATCAACATGGCCCACCTCTGCGTGATCGGCTCCCACGCGGTCAATGGGGTGGCACGGATCCACTCAGAGATCGTGAAGCAGTCTGTGTGAGTGTCCCTGGGCCAGGGTCCCTGCTGCCAGATGCCTGGCAGCCGCACCCCACGTCCGGGTGTGTCACTCTTGCTGTGCCTCTGTGGAGTGGCCTGCTGAACCCTGCCAGGTAGCACCTTGTGCATCACCAACCTGCACACAAGGGCCACACAGCAAGCAGCTTTGACTCACCGTCACCTGCTGCTCTGCGAGCTACCCACCTTCTCAGGGCCCAGCCAGGGCTGGCCGAGTGTGTGGGGCCATGGGACTGGCAGGCTGGGCTCCCAAATGGATGGAGGGTGGGATCCTCTGCTTAGGCCTCCTTGCCATTCCCCACTTGGGTGGGGTATAATCTCGGAATTTCTATTTTTTTTTTTTTGCAGTTTTTGGCCGGGGCTGGGATTGAACCCACCACCTCTGACATTTGGGGTCGGTGCCCTACTCCTTTGAGCCACAGGCGCCGTCCCTATATATATAATTTTTTAAATTAAACTTTTCAAGCACCTGCTGTTAGCTGGAGTGGCAGTACATGGCAGGGGGCCCTGTGGAGGGCAGAGCTTTGGCACTGGCCAACGGCTCCACATGTTAACCCCCAGCAGCTTTCGAGCTGCACGTTAGCCTGATTAACAGATGAGGGAGCAAACCCCAGTTTCTTGGGCCTTAAAGCCAGTACAGTCTCCTCCTTCCTGACCTGCATGCCTGTTTTT
The DNA here is from genome assembly GCA_963575145.1 of Galago senegalensis. NCBI lineage: Eukaryota > Metazoa > Chordata > Mammalia > Primates > Galagidae > Galago > Galago senegalensis. The sequence continues at coordinate 66,252 of CAUYTI010121637.1, forward strand.
TCACAGGCCACTGGACACGGCCAGTCCTGATGCCTGTGGGGTGACGACCAGACCATGCAGCTGCACATGGGCCTGAGGAGTGTGGCCTTGTGTGCTCCCACCGTGCCGTGGCGCTAACCACCCTGTTCTCTTTAGGAAATGAAGCAGACCCGAGCTCCAGAGCCCCAGGGGACCCTCTCAAAGGGCCTTTAGTCCTCTTGCTCACCTGATTTAAGTCACAGCATTTGTGACAATTCCCTTTCTGTACTTGTAGTTTCAAGGATTTTTATGAGCTGGAGCCAGAGAAGTTCCAGAATAAGACTAATGGCGTCACTCCCCGCCGGTGGCTGCTGCTGTGCAACCCAGGGCTGGCTGATGTCATCGTGGAGGTGAGAGCTGGGCAGAGCCCAGGGCAAGAGCCACCGCGGCTGGAGGTTAAACTGCCCTGCACGGTGTCACCAGGCATTGGCTGAGGGGGACAGGAATCTCTGTCTTTAATATGGACCTCTGTGGCTCGTGGCTGTGAGCAGTGAGGCCCTGAGCAGGGCAGGGGCAACCAGTCAGCAGACCTGGCACCCCTGTGTGCAAGTTCAGAAGCTGGCCAGGCTTCAGGGAGGGCTGAGGTGTGGCCGATTGGCAAGACAGTGCCAGGACTGTCACATGCTTACTCTGGAGGGGGCGACCATGCTCAAATTCTAGTCCATGTGCTGGAGCCAGTGGTGTAGCAGCAGCCGGGAGGGCCTCTGACAAGGCCCAGGTCTGTGGAGGGAGTGGGAGGGAGTCATCTAGTGTGATGCCCTAGGCCTGAGGACAGGCCCTGGGGATACAACTTCTGTACAGGCCAAGGCAGGCAGGGTGGGGCAGAGAGGTAGCCAAGCATCTGCAGGGTAGCACAGGGAGGGTCCTTGAGGTCCCAGGTCTGGAGTGATTACCTGTTCCAGGGGGAGGAAGTGGTCACATGTTCACACCCATGGTGGCCATGCAGATGTAGGGCATCCAGAGGAGCCCTGGGAACCTGGGAGGTGTCTGCGTATGTGGACGTTGAGTTGGCAAGATGAGGATGCCCTGGCAGAGGACTGTGCTCAGCTGTGACTGGACGAGGGAGGAGGGCAGGCCTGGGGTGCACACGGAGTGTGTGGTTCCCAGGCCACTGCAGAGGCTACACAAGAGCAGGGCAGTGGCCAGAGGGCCTGGCTTCAGGAGCCTGAGACCTGCAGTGCACAGGACCCTGTGTCCCTGCTCTCCAGAAAATCGGGGAGGACTTCCTGACTGACCTTGATCAACTGAAGAAACTGCTGCCATTAGTCAATGACGAAGCCTTCATCAGGGACGTCGCCAAGGTCAAGCAGGTAGGCCCCAGGTGACTTAGCCTGAACCCTGCCCTCCTCTACCCTGCCCACTTTTGCACTTATGTGGCTGGCGGGTGGGCGAGTGCAGGCACCAGGCCAGCCCTGACCCTGCGTTCACCCACTGCCCTGTCAGCAGTTCTGTAGAAGCCATGTAATGCTCTCTGTCTCTGGAGAGCTGTGCGCAGCTGCCCGACCTAGCTGGGTTGCTGGAGCCTTCTGAACATTGTGGGAAATGGGGGCCATGGCGCAAGCTGGCACAAGCAGGGTGCCAAGCCCGTCCTCTGCTGGCTGGTGGCGGTGTCTTCTCTGAAGCCCAGAAGAAGTTCTTCACTGTGGTCTCTGAAACTGTCGGGGACTTCCCTGTTGGCCTGTCTGCCTGCATGCCCCACTCCTCCTTGTACCCTGTTCTCCCACGTGCCCCCCCCCCCGCATGCCCCTACTCTCCGACCCTGCTCCCCCCATGTGCCCTGCTCCTCCCCCATGTGCCCCGCTCCTCCCCACACCTCGCCCCCCACGTGCCCCCACTCTCTGACCCTGCTCCCCACACGTGCCTTAGTCCCTCCCATGCCTCACTCCTGGCTGACTCTTCTGCTTTGCTCCAGGTGCTGTTGGGGCTGGATCTTCACTTCTTCCCACCATTCCTGCTATGGGTCCATCTTCCCTGTCTCCATCCTGGCTCTAGCCCTTGCCTCGCTGCCCCCTCCCAGTGGTGTCCCTGACCTGGCAGAGGTGTGTGGGCCTAGCGGAGAGCCAAGCGTCCCTGGGCACCCGAGAGTTCATGGGTCTGATCTTCCTCTCCCAGGAGAACAAGCTTAAGTTCTCGGCCTTCCTGGAGAAAGAGTACAAGGTAAAGATCAACCCCTCATCCATGTTCGACGTGCACGTGAAGAGGATCCACGAGTACAAGCGGCAGCTTCTCAACTGCCTGCATGTGGTCACCCTGTACAACCGTGAGTGCACTGCCCTGCTTTCCCCAGCTCCCCGCTGCTGGCTCCCGGGCCCCACCCTCCTCTCTAGCAGGGGCTGTGAGCTCTGCATGTGTGTTTTCTTGTGCCCTCCAGGCCGGGCCTAAGCAGGTGACTACTGATGCTCTGCAAGGCCAGTGGGGTCTGTGGCCTCAGCTGACACCTGGAGCAGTCCCGGGGCTTCCTGGAATTCCGAGGCTGGGTTTTGTATTCAGCTTGGTTTTTATTTTAAGTTCAGTTATTATGTCTATGAGTTTTATCTTACTTGGAAAACAGTGCTAAGTAGAGACCCTAAAAGTATACTTATAAAAAGAATTTATATTAAATTTGCACACACATCTTATATTGTTTAAGGACATTTTGATTAATGAGAACAAACATGAACCAAAATCGTCCTCTAATACTCAACACGGACATTTGCTAGGCCTGTAAGGTAATAAAACCTTAAGGAAAAAGTAGATTTTAAAGACTTTGTGATGTAATAACGTAGATATTTTATAAACTAACAGAACCACAAATGCTTTCAAGAGGCACAGCCCCCCAGTGATGTTAGCTCTGCTGTCCCCAGTAAACAAGCCTCGGTCAGGTGGAGGATTGGGGCAGGTAATAGGACAGGTGCTGAAGGCCTGCGGCCAAGGGAGGCACTCCGCCTGGCTGTCCCTTCTGAGCCACACAGCAGTTCCTAGGAAATGTGGTGTCTTCTCTCTACACGTGTTTTCTTCTGTGGTTGTGACATTCTCCATCTCCCCTGTGGTGCCCCTGAGTCTCCTGCTGCAGCACCCGGTCACATCTGTGTGTGTAGTGAGTCTTTGCTTCGGCCCCTCCCCTCCTCTTCCACCTCACTGTGCTCAGTCTCAATGGGGCCTGTGCGCTGGTATGTGCTCTGCGTCTGCCTGTCATCCACTCTGAGCCCTGTGCTGCAGTTCCCAGCTGTTCATGAGCCCAGCCAGTAGGCTGTGTTCCTTCCCACCTTGCCTCCCCCTTGCCCTGTGTCTGCATGTGCACACGTGTGTGTGTTCACGCAGTGTGTGCGTGCGTTTTGTCCCTCACTGTCAGAGCTCATGGTAGTGGCACTGTCGCCCATCTCCTGTCCTGCCTTCACCTCGGTCTCAGTCTGCAGGGAGCATGTTCTGCACTCACCACCCGGCCAGCTGGGTCCATCTCTAGTCCCTGAGTTCTTGCTCATTCATAAAGCTGTAGTTTCCATCACCATGGGCACTTTGGCTGCAGATGCCACCCTGAGTGTTTCTTTCCTTCTGAGTACCTTCTGGTTCCCTACACCACACTGTCAGGGGTTCTTGTGGAGAAGTCTGAGGCAGTCCCATTGCTTGATCTTAAAAGTGACTTCCTGGTCCAGCATGGTGGCTCATACTAGGAATCTCAGCACATTGGGAAGCCCAGGTGGCCTTGGCCTTGAATCAGTTGAGCCCTGGGTTCAAAACTAGCCTGGGCAACATAATGAGACATCTGTAGCCCCAGCTACTCAGCTGAATTAGGAGGATCATTTGAGTCGAGGTCTTTGGGGTTGCAATGAACTGTGAACACGCTATTGTACTCCAGCCTGGGTGGCAGAGTGAGAGCCTGTCTCTTTAAAAAAAACAGAAGCGTCATCTCATTGCTGTATGTAAATGTTGATGTTATGAGACTTTTAAGTATGTCAATGGATTGTGTTATTTCTAGGATGTTTGCTTGGGTTGTGTTGTTTTGAGACAGAGTTTCATTCTGCCACCCTGGGTAGAATGCCGTGGCAGCACAGCAGCTCACAGTAACCTCAACTTCTCATTCTTTCTGTGTCACCAAAGCAGTATGTTTTAAACATGGTTTACAAACACAACAGTGCCGTTTACACATAGGGGCCTTGAGCACTGGTGGCACACCTGAGGTGGTTGCTGGGCCCAGCCTTTCTCGAAGCACAGGCTTGGCCTTTCCTCTGGCCCGGGTGGCTGTGTGGCTCGTTGTCAGGGTCTGGCTGGCTTTTCTCAACAGCTATAAATGGAGCCCTCGGGTGGCCTCATCCCCCTCCGAGCAGCAGGCTCCAGACCGTGGGGGCCACATCCCACCTGTGTTGCTGGGATCTGACTGGGCAGCACGGACTGGTCACTCATGTCCCTGGGTCCCCTAAGGCATTCAGGGCACAGCTGTGCCTAGCTCCTCTTGTGTCACTTGAATCTCTTCTGTCTGTCCTGCAGGGATAAAGAAAGACCCAGCTAAAGCCTTTGTGCCCAGGACTGTTATGATTGGGGGCAAGGTGAGATGACATCATCTTTGCTCATTTTCTGGGTATCTGGCCCAAGGACTATTAGACAGCCTGCTTACATCCTGTGGGGCCATTAGATTGCCACTCAGGACCCACTGCCCCCAGGCAGTCTGGTGCCAGTCTGCACTCAAGAGTGCCATGGTCAGCTGGCTATACTGGTGGGCTTCTGCAGCTGAGGGATCCTTCACTGTTGGAGGCCAAGGAGGGACATGGGTGGGAACCTGCCTTCCCAGCACATGGGGGCCAGCCCACCCCCAGTGGAACGGCTCCCTGAGCAAAGTATTTTCATGCCGTAAACCCTCAACCCTTTGCTCCCAGGCGGCTCCCGGCTACCACATGGCCAAGATGATAATCAAGTTGGTCACATCCATCGGTGATGTCATCAATCACGATCCAGTTGTGGGCGACAGACTCAAAGTGATCTTCCTGGAGAACTACCGAGTGTCCTTGGCCGAGAAAGGTAGCCCCAGAAGCCTATGCCGGGCAGGGAACCTGTTCCTGCCTGGGAGTCGGGTGGAGTGGAGCTGGCTTGGCTCTTTCTTGCTTCAGCCAGCACAACCCTGCTGAGACTCAGTCCCTGCCAGCATGGGCCCCAGCCTGACAGTGCCGTGCCCTGGGGAGCCTCCCTGTGCATTGTGGCAGCAGCAGCCTGCCTTGGCAGTGTCTCTGCTCGCCCCAGACAGAATTTCTTTGAAGCCTGTGCATCCTCGACTGTCTGCCCTGCCCTCGTGTCCTCTGTCCCCTTTGCCCCTCACCTGGACACTCCCACAGGCCCAGCGCTCAGCTTCCACAGCCGGCGCCTGCCTCTTTGTGCTCTCAGAGTGGCTCTGGGCCTGGTGCCACAGGTTTAGTCTGGGCTGGTCCTGGGGAGATCCTGCCACCTGTATCTGGGCACCATTCTGACCTGCATGGGCCTCTCAGCAGGGAAGCGATTTGCCCAGTCTGATGTAGGGAAATCTGAGCCTGGGATTCTGGGGTACCTTCCTGCCACTGAGTACCAGGGGTCTGTTGCTCCCCAGGCTCTGTCACAGTGAGTTTGCAGGCTCATTCTTTCTGAGTACTGTCCCTGTGTCCTGGCTGCTGTCTGTGCCTGGTGTTGCCCCTCAGGGGTGTTCTTGAGGATTCCAGGGACAGGCACAGCTCAGCATTGCCAGGACCCGAGGTGCTATGGCAGCCCCTCCCCTGAACTTCTGACTGAAGTATCTTGCTGTCTCTGCTGTTCCTCACTTTCTCGTTTGGGGACCAGCTGACTCCTGCTTATCCATGTGGCTGGCCTCAGAGTACCCAGTTCTATGCTGGGCTGGGCTGCTAGGGCAGGACCTTGGGTCTGTCCCAGCACCTGGGCATGACCTTGGTCTCTAGAGGCCCAGCCTCCCTGCCAGCCCAGGAAAGGCCGGGTACTGGCACTTGCTGGCTTTTGGGGCAGCGTGGGACGGCAGTGTCACTAAGGGCCCGGGTGGTAGGTGTCCAGCACAGTGTGCCTAGGTCACAATGGCTGGTCCTGAGGGGTAGCACTGCCTCCTGCCTGCTGTGTCACAGCGGGAAGGCATGGGCCGCCATGTCTGTCTGGCCACTTGTCCCCACTGCACACCTGCTGTGAGAGTGACAGAAGGAAACTGCCTTCAGCCTGTCCAGTCCCTTGGTCCTGTGAAAGTCCAGATTTCTCTTGGAATGATCCAGGGAGCCTCATGGGCTGATTGAGTGGGATGTCTCGAGTGGGGATGAGGGAAGGACACCACCACCAAGCTCCCCGAGACTCGGCTTGGCCTGGTCCCGGAAAAGTTTCAAAGGTCCTTTGCTACCTGGGGGCTTCCCCTCCAGAGCCCCCACCTCAGACCGCTGCCTCAGGCTGCTTGAGTGAAGGAGGGAGCTGCAGAGGCAGGGCACAGCACCTAGCCTGGCCATGGTGGGAGCAGGTTAGCTGCCTGGTCTCCCCATCCCCTGGCCTTGGAGTGCCTGGGGGCTGGCTCGTCCTACTTGTGGGCTCCAGATGGTGGTCCCTGTTATGGGAGCTATAGGGAGGAGGGCATGTGGCATCATGCACTGTCACTGTAGCCCAGGCTGACACCCTGTCTGTGCCCTGCAGTGATCCCAGCCGCTGACCTGTCACAGCAGATCTCCACCGCTGGCACCGAGGCTTCAGGCACTGGCAACATGAAGTTCATGCTCAACGGGGCCCTCACCATCGGCACCATGGATGGGGCCAATGTGGAGATGGCCGAGGAGGCTGGAGTTGAGAACCTCTTCATCTTTGGGCTGCGGGTAGAGGATGTGGAGGCGCTGGACCGGAAAGGGTGCGGCTTCCTCTGAGCTGCTGGGGCACCTGCAGCCAGGGGTGTGAACAGTGTTGGCCTTGGGGCAGAGGGGAGGGACGGGCTCTCAGGCCTGGGCTGCTATGTGCCAGGGTTGGTGCTTGCCCAGGGGCCATGTGAGCATAGGGTGGAGCACAGTCCTGTGCATGGCTCTGTAGCCAAGTCCCTGGGGTCTAGACGGAGGCATCTCTAGCAAGGCCCTTGTCCCTTGTCTTTGTGGGTGACTGCCGTGGAAGGGTCTTCTCCATGAGTGATGGCACTGCCCAGGGTACGGGGAGGGTGGTCGTGGGCATAGCTCCACAGGCTTGGGGCTGAGGTAGGGCAGGTAGCTTCTCTGCCAGGTGTGCTCAGTTAATGTCCAGATTTGGGGCTTGTCTACTAACTAGGTTCCTTGGCCTAATTTTTAGTAGTTATGGATAAAGTAATGACTATACTGGAGTCATTTCAGTTTTGCTGAGAAGTTGTAGAGACAGTAGCAAGAGCCGCCGCCTGCCTTCCTCCCAGGTTCTCTGTGCTCTTATGTTACTCAGAGTGAGCCTGATAGAACCAGGCGTCTGGCAGTGGGCATGCTCAACCCAGCCTCATCTGCCCAACTCCTTCCTGTCCCTGGGTCCCACTAGGGTGCCTCCTGTGTGCTCTTCAGGCCTCCCCAACCTCATCAGCTCTGTGGCGGCTTCTCCATCTTGCCTAATGTTTTGTGACCCTGATGTTCCCAAGAGGCCCTTGCTGGCCTGATGCTGAGATGTTTGACTGCCTCAAAGGTGCTTAGGGAGTTGGAAAGGCCTAGGTTCAGTCGAGGAAACCTCATATGCCACCTAAAGTCCAAGCTGTGCCTTGTCAACACCAGTGCCCTCCTGTGCTGCCTTTTTCTTTTCTTTTTTTTTTTTTTTTGAGGCAGAGTCTTACTATGTTGTCCTGGTTAGAGTGCCGTGTCATCATAACTCACAGCAATCTCTCAAACTCTTGGGCTCAAGCAATTTTCTTGCCTCAACCTCCCAAGAAGCTAGGACTACAGGCACCCGCCACAATGCCCGGCTATTTTTTGTTGTTACAGTTGTCGTTGTTTTAGCTGGCTTGGGCTGGGTTCAAACCTGCCAGCCTTGGTGTATGTGGCCGGTGCCCTACCCACTGAGCTACGGGTGCTGCAGTCCTACACCTTCTTGTGTGCTTTCGCTGCCAGCCCTGGGCCAGAGCGCTGTCCTGCCCTCTTTCTGCCCTAGGCCCTGCCTTCTTTCCCTTTTCACCCTGGAGGCCCCAGCCCTGGGTGCTCTTCTCCAGCCACACCCTTGCAGCCTCAGCCTCTTGTGAGGAGACAGCTTCTTGAGCAGCATCCTGCAGTAGGGATGCACTGTGAGATGTCCTTGTATGTCCACTAGTCACATTTCTTTAATAGTTAAAAAGGCAGGTGTTGACTCACAGCTGTCTGAGCCAGCTGACCCCAGGGCGTGTAGCCATCCCTGGTCAGCCCTGCCACCCTGGACCTCCCAGGGCTCAAGTCTTGGGGCTGTTCTCTGGCAGGGACTGTGCCTGACACTCGTGAGGCTGCTGCTTGCCCCCAATGCTGCTTTCCTGGGGGCGCCAGTGGCTAATCCTTGGCCTGCCTCCCGACAGGTACAATGCCAGGGAGTTCTACGACCGCCTGCCCGAGCTGAAGCAGGCTGTGGACCAGATCAGCAGCGGCTTCTTCTCACCCAGGGATCCTGACTGCTTCAAGGATGTTGTCAACATGCTGATGTACCACGACAGGTGGGGACCCCCCCCCTCCTCTCAGCCTTCCCCCTCAGTAGCTGCCGAGTCTCCACCACCCAGGGTGGACATTCAGGTCCTCCTTGTGGTTGTTGGGAGTGTGAGACTTCTGCTTTTTAGGCACCTTCTCCACCATGGCCTCGAACACCAGCCACAAGGCTCAGCTGAACCAGAGCTAGGGTTTGCTTGGCCTTTGGTGATGCCTTAGAGGCTGTGGCAGTGGGGCCAGCCTCCTGAATAGAGGTGTCTTAGGCTGGCTAGAGGCCAAGAGGGCAGCTGCATCCTGAGGAAGCCAGTGGAGGGAGCTTGGGGGGATAGCCTAGAAACTTCTGGGAGCCGGAAAGGGTCATGTGTCAGCGCATGGTGACACCCAGTAGTTAAAATAGATTTAACCTGCAACTGTGATATTACAATGTGGTCTGTGTTACATCACAGTGCAGGTAACGTGATTACTATTTGTGCAGAGGCCTGGCTGGCGGATGGGCAGCATGTGCCTGCTCATGGCCGCTCCTTACCTGTGTTGACTACCCCACTCCCAGTTGCTTCGGGTTGGTTTGGTCTGTTGCTCTTTGATGACTATGTCACCCTTGGGCTTCATCAGGCCAGGTCATGACCATATGCTTGGATCTGGGCTAGAACCTGAACCCTGATGAGGGAAGGATCTTTGTGTTGTGCACTGTGGCTTTATGATTTGCGTTCCAGCTCACTGATAAGTACTAGTGTGCTTAAGTCTCGTGAGTCCTGCACTGTGGTTCAGAACATGGGGAACTGCAAACTGTTCCACCTTTCAGCAGCTCCAACTGGACTTTAAAACTGGCCGAGGGCAGAGACACTGCTCACCAAGAGCCCTGACCCGGGAGGGGAAGTCAGCCGGCGCTCTCTACCTCTGTGTGTATGTGGCAGACACACTGTAAATGCCATTTCTTTAAAACAGCATTGGGCATGGACCAATTTTTGCCTTTTACTCAGCCAAGGATATCTTTGCAGAAATAATTTTAAGACTGAGATTTTATGGCTCGGTGCCTATAGCTCAACTGGCTAAGGCACCAGCCACGTACACCTAAGGTGGCGGGTTCGAATCCCCAGCCCAGACCCGCCAAACAACAATGACAGCTGCAACCAAAAAATAGCCAGGCGTTGTGGCGGGCGCCTGTGGTCCCAGCTACTTGGGAGGCGGAGACAAGAGACTCGCTTGAGCCCAGGAGTTGGAGGTTGCTGTGAGCTGTAATGCCACGGCACTCTACCCAGGGGGA
>CAUYTI010121642.1:0-30389 GCA_963575145.1 Galago senegalensis
CCACACAGTGCTCACAGTGAGACCCCACACAGCGCTCACGAGGAGACCCCACACAGTGCTCACAGTGAGACCCCACACAGCGCTCACGGGGAGACCCCACATAGCGCTCACGGGGAGACCCCACACAATGCTCACAGTGAGACCCCACAGTGCTCACGAGGGGACCCCACAGTGCTCACGGGGAGACCCCACAGTGCTCACGGGGAGACCCCACACAGTGCTCACAGTGAGACCCCACACAGTGCTCACAGTAAGACCCCACACCGTGCTCACGGGGAGACCCCACAGTGCTCACAGTGAGACCCCACAGTGCTCACGGAGAGACCCCACACAGCGCTCACGGGGAGACCCCACACAGCGCTCACGGGGAGACCCCACACAGCGCTCACGGGGAGACCCCACACAGCGCTCACGGGGAGACCCCACACAGCACTCACGGGGAGACCCCACACAGTGCTCACGGGGAGACCCCAATGCTCTCCTGATGCTTTCTCATGACCACATGGGGCTTATTTCAAATTAGAAACCGATCTTTGGCAGCACAATAAAATCTGTTTAAACACCACTTTCTTGCCCAGCAGTGGTGGATTGGCTGCTCTAGTTGAGAAGTTAACCGTGTCAACCTCCTAGCTAAGATGAGGTCACACAGAAAATCCCCCAAGGGTACGAAATATTGCAAAGCTCTGCTGCGTTTCTGCATAGGATCTATCACCTTGTGACAAATTTGAATGTAGGTTTTGGAACGAAAGAGCACAATGAAGTGATGATGGCTGATTTCAAAGCACAAGAATCATTCAGCCATTGGTAGGTCACCTGGTGGGGAAGATCATCAGGCCCAGAAAGGGAATTCTCCAGTGTGTGACCAGATTGCCTGGACAGCTTAGGCTGACGTTTGTCCTAGTTTGTCCAACGTCCAGATGAAAAGTGACAGGTCCGGCGTATTCAGCCGTGAGCAGAGTGTCTGCGGCTCCCAAGGTTCTAGATATCTCAGTTCTCTCCAAAAGGACTTTTCCTGAGCAGCCTGTGTGTGAGCAAGAGGATTGTGAATCTGTAGATTCTGAAAGGAGGGGCACCCGGTTCCCAGCCTTGGAGGGCTCAGCCCTCGTGTGGGAGGAAACCTGCCCAGATAAATTTAGGGGGACGGTGTGTGCAAGTTCCCGCGACAGCGAGGGGTAGGGAACACGGACCTGCACGGTCTCTTCGGAGGACAGGGCCTGGGGCAAGCTCATACTTGTGACTGTTCACCCTCCTTGGCTTTGGGCCTCGGGTGCCATGTATACGGGACCCTTACAAAGACTTTGTTCCTTAACTTTGTGTTTTGAAAATGCAGTCACAGCCTCAGGGGCAGGATGTGTACTATTTCCTCGCCCGGCAAGAATGGTAAATGAGTCCCTCGCAGTGAGGATGTGGCACTCTTGAGAACGTCATCTCAGATATTACTCAGCCCATGTGTTGACTGGAACATGTATTTTTATAGAACTGGGTTGACAAAAACAGTTTTTACGAAAGGTATTTCTGCTTCTGTGACAATCATGTTGCAAACAGTTGATAGGACAGTCACCTGCTGCTTGTAAAGATTCCCAGTGCTTGACCTCTGGAACAACAGAATAAAACTTCAGGGGCCAAGATGCTTACCTGTTTGCTTTTCACAACCTTCCCAGGTGATCCAAAAACTGGGTGACTCTAACTCAGGGTTGACAGCTGCCAGCTTCCACCAAGCCAGGCGCTAGTTTGGCCAGCGGGAGTCACTGTGTTGGGTATTGTTTCTGAGTCAGTTGGATGTGGCCTGCTTGAAGTTAAACTAATTTAGTGAAGAAAGCTCTGGACGTGACCTTGCTGATGAAGCTGGCTGGCCTTGGAGGGCTGTATTTGAGTCAATGACCTGCTGCAACCAGCCGTCTGGTGGAGCTTCTCCCCTTGGCCTTTCCCCGGCCTGCTGGCTTCTCTTCTCCAGCAACTGCTATGTGTTCTCAGGGAGCTCACATTGCACCATTAGCCCAAGCTAAAAATAATTAGGAAAATAAATCTGCTGGAGAAACTAATTAATTGCAAAGAGAAGAACAAATGGAGTTTATTTCTCTAGAATTCATAAAGAGTTCCCACCCCATCCGCTGAAGGATCATTTCCTGGTGAGGACTGTGTATATCAGTTGTCCCCAGAGATGTGACCACACTGGGAAGTGGAGAATAGAGAGGGCAAAACTGGTGGCCTCCAGGTTTAAGTCACTCTTCTCCCCAAGGGCACGCTGGCAACTTTCTAAGGGGGTGGGGCACAGCCAGGGCTTCCCCATGGAGCTCCCAGGCCACGCTGAGAGATTGAGTGACATTGGTTCACTGCAGTCCATACGTTTGGGAGTCACACCCAGCCCAGCTCCCTGGTGACCAGGAGCTTGAGGAGGGAGTAGAGGCCGTTTCTACCACCCACAAAGACAGTGGCTCTCCCTCAATGCCTGAGGGTGCAGAAAACATGAACTCAGGGTTCTGGGTATACGGCCAGTGGGACCCGAAGGGTTTAAATGTCCATGGTGGGGGACGGGGGGGGGGGGGCGGACATGCAGATGACTGTCACTTTTGCACATCATCCACCACCGGGCAGCTCATTCCTGCCTCCCAGCTGCGGACTCTGTCCATGAGCCCTCGTCGCACAACCAGCTCATCTCTGAAGCCACATGCTCTTGGCTCTTTCCTGCGGCTGCCGGAATCCAGGCAATTAGTGCCAATTGGGAGGTGGCTTTCCTGATTCAGATGCTTGCCCCCTAAAGGAAGAACAAGAACGGCATGTATTTGCTAATTTTGTAGGCAGAGAGCAGCTGTCAGATGCTAGGGGGGTTATTGTTATTTCATTCTTGCTAACTTTCACTGAAATTTCAGCTTTCATTGTCCGAGCTCTGAGCCAGGAGCTGCGGGGGGATACAGCTGTCATATCCATGTGGTAGGGAATTTGGAAAGCTAAAAAATGAATTTAAAGTGCAGCAATTAAAATTAAGATAAATTATCTCCTTAATACATAAAAAAGTATGAGTCCACAGACTCCTAGTAGACTCCCCTCAGGAAAACCACACGGTTAGAACTCTTTCCAAAAGTAAAAACAAACTTCAACTTGATTGCCCCTTTCCACTTTACTCTGACAATGTGGGATGCTAACCAGCTCTTACTGAGTGTGCAACGCAGGACCCCACTCCAAGCCACCGCAGGTACGCTGGACCCAGGACCTTTTATTCTCACACTGAAGTTTCTATTTCCTAGCTAAGGAGCCAAATTACTTCTTATTGGTTACGAGACTTTGCTACAGAGAGAGTTCATTTAGACCCCAGCAAACTTGTGGTGAGATCCCAGGTTTCCTGTTTGCCCAGGAGAAGCAGGTGAGAGGGGTATGAGCCAGGGGGATGGAGCCAGGGGGATGAAGCCAGGAAACACCCTGAGCCTCCACCCATCCATGGGGATGAAGCCGGGAACACCCTCAGCCTCCACCTGAGCCCTGAGTGAGTGTCCCTCACCTGCAGCTGGCACTGCTGCCTCCCCTCCTCCCCTCCTTGGCTGTCACCTTCCACAAGTTTGAAAGCAGGTGTGTGCTAAATTACATCAATGAAGCCTCTGACTCTTGTGTCTCCACAGAGTGGGGCAGAGAGGCAGGGACAGGGACAGTCCCAGCCCAGCTGGCCCCCACCCTACTCACCCAGGATCGCTCCTCACCCCTCAGAGCCCGGGCAGCAGGTGGTGGCTGCAGGATCCATGCCCTGTGGAGCTCTTACCCAGGCTGCATAGCACAGACGGCTATGCTAGGAATTTAACCAAAGTCCTACAGGTCATTAACAGAAATTACAGAACAATCCTGTCCCCACTGAGCACAAGTGGGCTGTACATGTGCCAGCTGAACTTTGCTCCCAATTCCCAGTTCCGCTTGAGGAGCAGCGTGTCCCCAGCCAGGGCGGTGAGGTCATCTCTGCCGCTGAGCTAGCAGTTTCTCCTCTCCGCCTGCTCCCCTCTGCCCTGGGTCTTCAAGGGACCTGTGGCCATGGTGAAGGACAGATGTGTGGTGGGATCCACCTGTCCCTTTCCTGCCCCTTTCTCTCCCTGTCAGCCAGGCCCTGGCATTTCTTGTCAGGACTTCTGCTCTGGGCTCCCCCAGGAGACCTACGCTGGCCCTCTCTGGGTGTGGGTCGTTACCAAGAAACCTCTGTGCCCTAAGCTGGGACGCCATGTCTCTGATGCTCAGCGGCTTGTGTGCTGGCCACATCTCTTTCATGCTAACTCTCTGTCCAGCAAGAGCCAACTTTTCTCCCTCGTGAAATACTGCTAATTTTTTTTTAAGATAAATAGAATCAAGATGCTTAAACATGGAGTGGGGGCACACCCCTGTCCACAAGGACTGCTGCATCTCACTGGGCGTCCTGTGTCTACCCAGCCAGCATGCTTTGAGAAACAGCATTGGCATAAAGCAGGGGCTCAGAAATATCCCCCACAAGGACACTCCAGGGACACAGCTATTAGTCACATATATCCCTCCTCGAGTATCTGGAAGGCCTCTAGCAGAAAAGGGACGAGTGAATTCTGTGTTGTTCCACAGGGGTGGTGGGGTCTCCTGGGTGCAAGTGTAGAGACGCTGGTGGGGCTCAATGCGATGGAGAATTTTCAAACAATGAAGGTGCTGCAGGGAGGCCAAGGGGCTGGCTGTTCCTGAATGGAGGGCTGGCGGCCTCTCTAGTTTCCCCCCATGGGCGCTCAGGGCACCCTGGGGTCTCCTAGCTCCCTGTCTGCTCTGTGCACCACTGTGGCCCAGGGGGTGAGCCTGGCCTTGGGAGGAACGAGAGGCAGTGCCACCCAAGCTGGGATGGTCTGAGATGGACGGGATGCCCCTTCTGTTCTTTTGTTCTTTAAAACTCTGGGGCAAGGACACGAGCATCTCAGGGGCTCCCTCTCTGGGCACCTGAGAAACAGGAAAGGAAGAGGGGTTCTCTCGTTCTCCCCACCCTGCCATGGCTTCAAGCCCCCACCTCACTCCCAGTAATCGGCTGCTGTTGTACTATTGACTCTGAAATCTTTGTCCCAGCCCCTGTTCCCTTCATCCCCGTGAGCTCAGGGGAACGTCTCCCTGTGTACAGTTTAACACATGGGCAGCCTCCTCAGGCCCCATGCACCCTGCGGCCCTTGATGCCTGGGTAAGTCAGGCCCCCACTGTCTGGCCATCATGTTGTTGACACAGGAGCAGATGGAGGGGACAGTGGGCAGAAGAAGCCAGAGAACCACAGAAACAGGAAATGGGACTGACAGCCGGTGTGTGTGTGTGTGGGGGGGGACCTTTGCTTCCTTTGACATGAGAGTGGTTTCCAGTCTGGAGCTCCT
Source organism: Galago senegalensis (assembly GCA_963575145.1). Taxonomy (NCBI): domain Eukaryota; kingdom Metazoa; phylum Chordata; class Mammalia; order Primates; family Galagidae; genus Galago; species Galago senegalensis. The sequence goes on from CAUYTI010121642.1 coordinate 5,343, forward strand.
CTGCCTTTAACAAATATGCAAATTTTACAAACTGCTGTTGGAATTCAGAAGAGCTTACCTTGGAGAGAAGTCTGAGGGCTCACTCATGGCTGCCTTCTCCTGGGCTCCCTCTGGCTCCAGTGAGGGTGACAGTCCAGCAGGGTGACACCTCAGTGTGCACCGACACAGGTCACTTTCTTACCTCCATAGCCAGCGGTCCGCTGCTGCCTCCCAGGGCCCCTTGCTGGCCCTTTCTCTCCTCACTTTCTCCTCTGAGGCCGCATCTTGGCTCATGGGTACCTCAGAAGCCACAAGGCTTGTGGGCTTCTCACTGTGCCCAGGATCTCAGGGTGACCCACCTTGTGAGTGTCCCCAAGTGGAAGCAAAGTCAGTATCAGAGCACGAGGGACACGGTTGATGCTGAAATTGCTGTAAGGCCTATTGACAAGGCCCAAGGTCTGGGGCTCACTCCCGGGAGGGGTGTCCGACCCCTGTGGGTGTCAGGGAGGGTGCGCTCTTCCTTGGGGGACTTCAAACTAGGACAGATACCGAGTCCTCTGCAATATTGTGGTTCTGCTCTTCAACCACAGACGCAGCACAGGCTTGCAGTGAGGACGCTGGCCTCGATCTTGGGTGGCCTCTCTGACTGACATCTGACAGCCACTAGCTCAAGAGCTTAAGAGGGAGGGGGCCAGGCTGGAGTTGGCATCTGCATTTTGTGTTGTGTGCTTATCAAACATTGTTTTAGTTTTAGGGATATTGAATAACTCTTCCCCCAAAACTCTGCACTCGGTGGCCATCCTGTTCCTGGTCCTCAGCTTGTTCGCTGCACTGCTGAGTTCCGGGTTCACCCTCTACAACAGCATCAGCAACCCCTACCAGACGTTCCTGGGGCCGGTGGGCGTGTACACCTGGAACGGGCTGGGCGGTGAGTATCTGTGGGCCCCGTGGGGCCCTCTCCCTGCCTCTCCCTCCCACACGCCAACACACGCAGTCACCTTCACATGTGGAAACCACAAGGACCTGGCTCTTACCCTGGAGTCTTGGGCTCATTTTTTGTCAACCTACAGCCTTTGCTAAGCATCTCTGGAAACAGAATTTTGTTTGGAATGTGCTGGTGAGGAGGCTTATGTGAAACATGAGCCAGCTTTGGCCTTCGAGAATCTAATGTAAGGAATCAAATGAAATGCACAAAAGTCAACAGAAAATTCATTGGACCCCACTGCATGCTTACTTCCAAACCAGCTCCATGTGGTGCCCTGGAGCACACACCTGCACACTTGCTCACATGCACACACATACACACGCCTGACACATGCACACACTCACACGCACGCACACACCACACACATGTGTACATGTGCACACACGTTTGATTTTTGCCTTCATATAACTAGAGCCCATTTGGGTTCCACACAGGAAAAGTCTGCACAGCTGTGACACAGGGCCACAGATAATGTCAATGAAGAGAATGTGGGGCCCACACGCACTTGGGGGCTGCCTGTGAGCCCCGGCCATGGCTGTGGGGTGCTGCTTGGCTGTCTTGCTGTGTCGTGGGCAGGGTGTTGTGATGAGGGTAGAGCCCAGAAGGGAAGTGGGCCCCATCTTTCACTCACTGTGCTTTGGGCTCTTGCTGTGCTTGGCCAGGGCTCTGTGGCCACCACATCTGCCCAGAGGCAGGGCCAGTGGGCTCCTGTGCCCCCACCAGCTGCCACCATGGGCACCCAGGTTTCTCCTGCTCTGCCTCCTCTGCCGTGGAAACCAGACCTTGGGGATGAAGCCGTCCCGTAGGGGAGGTCCCTGAGTGGCTTCCTCTGCATTCCGGGTGATATGTTCTCACACAGGACAGAAACTTCTGAGCACAGGAAAGATGCCTTGGATGTAGAAATGTCAGGAAGCCTTAGAAGGAACTGTGGGCAGTGTCGTCCCGTCCTCTTTGGAAGGCTCCACACTGGGCCATCCTGGGAGAACAGTTGGCTCTCCAGTGGGGCAGGGGGCCAAAAAGAAAAGTGCCCTGATGGCAGCACTGGGGGATCCCGTGGTGTAAACACATCTGAGCACCCTGCGTGAGGTCACTGAAGGTGGACCTGACAGGTACTAGTGGCCCCAGCACTGCAGAGTGTGGGACGAAGGGTGTTTTTAGACCTGAGAGGGGAGACTGTCAGGTATTCACCTAGGACCATTGGTGGAAACTGGGACCATCCCAGGCGAACCTGCAGGGTCACGTCACACACTGACACCTCACCTGCAAGGGTTCCTGGGTCAGGCGGGTGGTTCCGTCACATATCACCAGCTCCTTCCTTCCTTTCTGTGCTTTCATTCCCTGGTAGTAAAAACAACAAGCCCTCCAGTTTGATGGGCACCCACGGTGGGCTCGGCAGCCCTGCACATGAATGTTACTGCTTCTTCCTTTACAGTGTAGCCGAGCGTCAGAGGTCAAGGGCCCTCAGTTACAAACTCAGATGTTTCACCCAAAGACCTGGGCTCCTGCCCAAGCATTTCTGTGACTATAGTTCTCAGTCAACCAAACCACAGGCAAACCTGTTGGCTCTCATTGCCAGGGTGAAGAATTAGATTGTTTTTATTTTTGCTCATGTCATAAAGAAAGCAAGAGAAGCAGGGGCTTCCGGCTCGGCTGAATCCAGGTCTTGGCCCATGTCGTGAGGACACTCTTTGCTACCATCACCCATCTCTTTTTTTATTATTAAGTCACAAACACATAGATCATGTATACATTAATGCATTTATGGCATCACTGTATCTCTTGATTTCCTCAGTGTCTGCTGTCACTGAACAGTCAGATCAATCCTCTCGGAGGTAAGGTGACTGACTACCAACCAGCCGTAAAGACTTACTTCCAAAATATTAAGAGAATATCCTGGGCAGATTTGCACTAAAATTGTCCTCCTCTCATCCCTCCACCAAATTCTGTGTCCAGGAGGGTTGAATTCATCAATTGACCACCAATTGGCTAAGGTCACCTGCCCAGCCTGAGCTGAGGCTGGATCTGGCCCTTCTGCAGGCCCAGGGGTGAGTGGGAGGAGGAGCAGGCTCTGAGAAGAAAGGCAGGTGTCAGCACCAGAGTGGGGGCCAGACGTGGGGGAGGCGGAGCCCAGAGGCCGGCATGGCTGCGTCCACAGGCTTCCCTGCGGCTGCAGCTTCCACACCTCCTGTGTGCACAGCCGAGTGCAGGTGGCTTCGCACAGGCAGAGCACGACGCATGTTTGTACAAGAAAATATGAAACCCCAGACACCAGACAGCCCCCCAGCCCCGCCTACTTCTATCAACAAAGGACCGTGTGGCAGGGAGGGAATTCTTACCACATTCCTTTACTGGCTCAGGGGCAAGTTCCAACACACAGAGAGGCTGTGCGGAGGACAGAGAAACCCTCTGAGAGGCTGGGGGAGGGGGGGACAGACTGGACGCGGTCAGCGCAGACTTGGAGCAGCTTTCGCCCGTCTCATTTAATGAGCCAGACTTTGCCCTGAGTTGTTTTGGGGGACTCCTGATCTTCTTCACTGGTGATTATTCTTCCCCAGAGCTTTAGGACTTGGAGAACTTAGTGGAAACTGTTTCCAGGAGGTGCAGCCTATAGAAGAGCTTGTTTCTGCAGGGCCGGCTGGGGCAGGGCAGGGGACACCTACCTGGGAGTCCTGGGGCCAGAGGCAAGTGCTGCCAACCTCCGAGGGGCTGGCCTAATCCATATGCTACCGGGCTGGCAGACACTGGCTGGGGAGGAAGTGGGTTTCCCAGCTTATTTCCGACATTCTGCTTCAAGGAGAAAAGTAGCAGTGCCGCCTGTCACCTCCCAGGGTCTCATGCCTGCCATCCGCACCACACTGGTGGGAAGGGACCCAGGCCACAGGGCATGTAACTGTGGACTATGAGAAGGTCAGATTCAGAGAGAACTTTGCAAGCCGTCTGTTCTAAATACATTTGTGCCTCAGCCAAGCAACCCAGAGAGTGGACAGTGTCACATGGCCTGATGGTCATAGGCTGGGACAGAAGCCAGTGTCCCTGAGTCTTGGGAAGCCCCTTGTCTGCCCCAGGGTCTCCTCCAGCCCCCAGAGAACTCTCTATACCTGAAAGCTGGAGATGTCAAATGGGCAGAGAGGCTGTGGGCATCTTGTCCCTACAAGGACATACATTTACTTTTTGAGTCTGTGTTGGCCACTCCCGATCAAATCAAAGCTCAGGGAGCCCACTGTAGAAACGGCATGCATACGCGGCCCTGCACTCATCTCACCCCTTTGGGATTAACGCATATGCAGCCCTGCGCTCATCTCGCCCCTTTGGGATTAAAGCGTATGCAGCCCTGCGCTCATCTCGCCCTTTGGGATTAAAGCGTACGCAGCCCTGTGCTCATCTCGCCCCTTTGGGATGAAGCTTTTATGAGAAACTTCACAAGAGGAAAATGAAGGGTAATTAAGGCACCCAGAGGGCTTCAGAGGACCAGGGCTTTTGTACTTGCAGATTATTAAGAAATAAAACCAGGACAGCGCGGATGAAGTTTGTCATGGAGGACTGTTGAGCATCCTCTCACGCAAACCCCTCTAATTAGGGCCTTTTGAAGGTGTGGGCTAGCACAGGGCACATTTGACGCCAAAAGTCCCATGGCGTCCTGGGCACACGTCAGCAGAGGAGGAACATGAAGGACTTCTGACCAGGGACCTCCCAAAAGCCATCCGTGCCCAGTCAGACCTCCTGGGTGAGACTGCTCAGCTGCCTTGGCATGAGTCCTACAACAGGTTTTTTGAGACATGAGTCACAGACCGTCTTTGACCCACTAAAGTGTACACACATCCAATTCAGTGGTTTCCAGTAGGTTCCCAGACATGCCTGCATCACCACGGTCAGATTCAGAGTTCATCATCGCAGAGAGAACCCCCTGCCCTTTGCCTATTCACTCCTCTTGTCCCACTCCTTGCCCTAAGCACCCAGGAATCTCCTTCTCATCCCCCTCAAAAGATGAGGAAAGAATCTCCAAGAACCCACACACCTCACCCAAGTTGGCACAGCTGGGCACTTGGCCCAGACCTCTCTGACTCTAGAACACATTCCTCTAAGCAGACTCAAGTGGCTCTCCAAAGTCTACAAACATTCGGAGAACTAAAAAATGTTCTCATCTAGAGGAAGTTATGAAGAATGAAAAGGAAAGATAAAAAAATTAGCTATCTTCTAAAATGAGTTTCATAAGGAGATTTTTCTGGTTAAATGCCGTGTCCCATGGGATTGTGTGGAAGGCAACCCAAGCTCTTGACCTGGCATTTGTGGCTCTGTCAGGCTGTCCCATCTCCACATCCAGTGCTTAGGACCACAGGGAACTTTCCCTGGCAGCTGAGCCCATCTTTAAGGTCCTGCATGCTGGGGACACAAGGCCTACCAGGGGTCTTTGTTGAAGCTGCTGCTTCCATCTACAACGCTGAGTCACTTCTTTTCCAGGTCTTGTCCATCCACACAAGACTCTCCTGTTCACTCACTGTCCATTCGCTCATCCCCCAGCGCACCTGCTACACATCCCCCTGCCCTAGAGGTGGGCTATTTGGTTGATCAGCTGCCTAGCAAGGACTTCCCCAAGGACTAGAGCTAAAATCTTTGCTCTTGGCACACACAGCCCTGCACAATCCTCAGCATTTTGTGCCTAGAAATCAAATCTGTGCCTTACAGTTTCTTTGACATTCTCCTTCTTGCTTAGAATAGTGTACACACCAGTGTGGACATTCCACAAATGCCCACAGAGAGGTGCTTTTCACGCTTTTCTAGCTCACGGCACACTTGAACCCATAGTTAAACTTGCACAGTACACTTAAATTATGTTGATAAAAAAAAGAGTACTTACTGTGCTTTGAACTTGTTTAAAAAATAATCCAATTAGTAATCTTAAAAATTGTTGAAGCACACCCGAGATCCTCTCACGGCACACCAGTGCACACTTGTTGAAAATGAGCGACATTGCACATGTGTCCCCATGTCACTGATGAAACTCACTTGTTTTTCCAGTGCTCTTCGTTTTTCTGACCATGGTGCTGTTCGTGGGGAACACACAGGCCAACCGCCTCTCTGAAGAGCTGTTCCGTGCCCTGTACCCCATGGCCATCAGTCAGGGAGTGACCCACAGCTACGGATACTCATTTTGGCTCACCCTGCTCGTCATTCTCCTCAATGTCATCACCGTGGTCATTGTCATTTTCTACCAGAAGGCCAGATACCAGCGGAAGCAGGAGCAGAGGAAGCCGATGGAGTCTGGTCCCAGGGACGGGATGTTATTCTGAACTCTGCCTCAGTCTCCTCAGGGTGACATCCACTCCACTCCACTCACGGAGAATGGAGTGGCTCATCTACATCATCGGTGTGGTAAAGTGACTGTCACTTGGGATAGCTTTTGTCTTTCATGGCACTATGTTCTCCATAGACGCTACGCCCTTGGAAAGAGTTTGTCCCGCAAAGTTGGGGAAACAGGTGGGAGAGTTTCAGTCTCTGCAGAGTCCAAAGTGACAGAATGAGCCCGAGTGTGCGGACCCTTCTGACCTGGTCTCGTGACCTGACATAATAAAGGGCTATGTTGTGCATGTCCCCTCCAGGGGTGGAAGCACTTTTGCATCTGTGGTCTCATTCTCCTGGGGAGCAACCTGGTTGCTCTGTCTAGGTGTGGAGAGAATCAGAGCTGGCCTTTCCAGGACCAGGGGCTGTCGCAGAGAGGAGAGACCTTGGCAGGAATGGCTCGGGCCTCCGCACCTTTGGTTGCTGACACAACTTACCCAAGAGTGGGTAAAAAAAAAAAAATGCTGATATGTGAACCTCAAACCACATGTTTGAAGTTCTAAGATGAGGTTTTTGAAAGAAAGAGATTAAATGTGAGAAAGTCAAAGAAAGATAAAAATCATGGCCTACGGTCTATATGCCAGAAGGGCTAAATATTGCATTTCTGGTTTAACAGCATGTGGGTGAATTCAAAATGGAATGAAATGTTGCAGCAAGTTCTGGCTGCCCCCCACCCCCATCTACCAGCCTTCTGCTTAGTTACCGTGAGTGGGCGTTGGTAGAGCTGGCCAGGGGGGAGCACTTCGCCCATCCACAAACAACTCCAGAAGAGGCCGAGGAAGCTCTGGGCTACGGCACCGTAGATGGCGGGCACTCCCTCCGGAGCCAGGGCCTGGCACACGAGGAGCACAGCTGTTAGGCAGCCCTTTAGGAAGAGGTTGGTAGAAGTGGTCCCTGGTTGTATGAGAAGACTGTGGCCAACCAGGAAAAAATAAAAAGATACCAGAATGAATTCAACCTTCTCTGCCAGTAGGATATTTTCCCAGAAAATCACCTTCCCAATCTTTTGAGCCTGACTATCCCACAAGTTAGCCAGGTTGAAGACTGAGATGATTCTAAAATGATCCCCTTTCCTGCCTTGATGGAATATCACCCAAAGCAGCAGAATTTCCTGAGTGTAAATTCACAGAGCAGCAGCTCTTTGGACAGAGAACATATCACTCGTAAGGCTCTCAGGGTCGATGACCTTCTTACTTATTATGTTTTTAACATGGTGTCTTAGGAATAACATTTTTCATTCAAGAAATATGCATTCAGTATCTGTGATGTGGCCGGCGCACGTGGGGCTAGCCTGGCTGTTTGCTCCCGTGAAGCTCACTGTTGGGCAGTCAAGACAGACATTCAAAGAGCAATTACTACATTTCACTTAAAACAGATACTTAGTCACAAAATTGCCCTGGTTCTTTGGAAGGTCAGTTCTCTATTACCTCCCACTTGAAAGTCCTACTAATTCAAAGTTACTCCTGTGTTAATTTATGAAACTTTCAATGTGTTTTTAAAAATCTAATTAATAGTGAAAATTTTCTAAATACTTTACACCTAGAAAACATTTATTTTCTTTAGAAGTGTGAATTTTACACCACATTTGGACAATGTGAGCAAGTAATAAAGAGAAAACAGGCAGGTGACAAACCCTTCCAGACGATTGCTACCTAGAGACTCACATGGTGATTGACAGGTGCGCTTGGCGTCCCATCACGGAAAGGGCACGTGTTCACTCAGCTCAGCGCTTCAGCAGAGCTTGGCTTTCTTGGGGGACAAATTGTCTTAGTCCTTGTATTACACATGAGCTTTAGTGAAACATTTAAAACACAGGAGTCAGGTGAACAGAACTATGCTCACACTTCACAAGAGGAAGAGAACGGCTCTCCAAATGTGTTTGAAGGTGGGAGGGGATGAAACGACAGGTGTACACTCACAAACCCTGTTAAGCACAGGTGAGACGTCTGCACAGGTGGCACTGAACGGGCCTCTTTGTCCCAGCCTCCAAGACAGGTCTCTTAGTAAACGTCCAAGATAAGATGAGGCCGACTACCATGTTTTTCAAAGAAAACGTTGCCATGGGGTATTAATCTGCGGTTTTAAAACAACCTTCTCCATGTGCATTCTCTTATTTGGAGTAAGGGATTCTTCTGAAACACTGTTTTGGAAGGTTCTGAAGTTTCTATGTAATTAGACTATTTCAGGTGCCATGATGTGGCCACTAATTAACCTCATCCTGTTATGATGAACTGAGTTCATCCCTATTTGTCAAACAAATGAAAACGTGTTTTTCATATAGTCTACAGTGATAACTTTAGAGAAATCAATTCTTCACACTGATGTCAAAGTGAGTGGGCTTAGCCAACGAGCTGAGGCGGAAGGCAAGCCGGTTACCCCAGGGTAGCTTTGCTACTGTCATTAGAACCGTGTTTGATCATCACAATGAACCCTGGGGCTCAGGCAGGGCAGGGGCATCGTCTCCTTTTACAGGACACTCTGTGGGGTTAGGAGCAATCTTGCTGCCAAGCTCCCGTGCCCACGCACGACTGGTGCCGCCCAGTCTGCATGTGGAGTCTCAGGTCCACACACCATTGACCTGGAGCCTTCTGAGACTGCCCAGCCTCTCAGAGGCCCTGAGAACCTGCAGATTCTGCAGTAGGCAAGTAGATGACAAGCAAGTTTCCAGAACAGTCTCTCCCTCTCCACCCCACACCTACCCAGCATGCCTCTGTCTCTGATGTAGGAACCGGACAGTCTGTGTAGACTTGACCCAGGTTCCCAGGTGCCTGAGCTGTTGTCTTTCTACAACCTGGTCAGGGCCACAGGTGTCCAGAATCAGCCACAGATCAGAGCCAGGAGCCTTTCTGACCCTGAAATTCCAGCTCGCAGGGAAGCTGGGGCTCCTCGGTCCCTGTACCCTCTGAACCCTTCTGACCCAGGGGGCTCAGGCAGATAAGGTCATTGGACCAGTGGGGTGGAAGGCTGACCCCTCGTAACAATGAAGGGTGTGTCTGCGCTGTAATCCTCACCTTGTTCCTACCCCAGAGGCCCCCATGTCCAGGACTTGGGCACATAGTAGAATCTCAGAGCAGCTGTGAGAGCTGGCAGACACCTCCCCTCCCCTCTGGGCCTGCCTTTCCTCATGAATGAAAAATAAATCCCAAATAATAGAAATGACAATCTGTGTAGGATTATGTAGGAAAGTTCTGGAGTTGGGCTGCCTGAGATCTGCTACTCATGACTCCGGAAAGCTACTTAATCTCAGTAAGCTTCATGTGTGAGGCTCTAATCATCTGTGAAATGGGATAAGGACAGCAGGCTTAGTGCAGGGACTGTGAGCGCATGAACGGGGCTCCTGCCTGGACAGCTGAGGCCAAGTCCTCCTCTCTTGCAGAACTGCAGAGGCCAGGCCAACGCCACCACCCTTACCTACGGCAGGCCACGTTAATTCCTTTGTTCTATAAATAAACAAGCAATAAGCCAAAATCTTAAGTCAGAGGGATCAGTGGACTTGCTGAGGAACCCAAAGCTGGCGAGTGGCAAGGCGGAAAGAAAGCCGGCCCTTTTATTCCCATGTGTGATCAGATCCACCGACTCTGTGCATGTCAGGCCTGCAGGAAGCACTAGTGGAGTCAGGGAGGAGAGGAAGGACCCTCGCTGCTCTAGGGGCCACGGCCCACACAGGGAGTCTGGTGTTCCCGGGGTGTCTCAGAAGAGGTAAGGCTGCACGTAACCCCATTTACGGATCCCCTTGTGTATCCTTTTCATTCTGAACAAAAAGAGGCAGTTTGCTCAGGCAAAAGCTTCTCATCTGTTTCCAGTAAATCCTCAGGTGGCCTGGGTGCCAACCCAAGGCAGGGTTGGGGCCTCCTCCTCCAGAAGGACTTTGTGGTCCTTCAAATACACGTGCTCCTGGTGACTGGGGCAGTCCTGTGAAAGCTGCACTGGAGATGACACAGGGACGATGCGGGGGGAGTCTGTGGCACTGAGGGTGCCTTAGCCCTGCTGGGGGATCCGCTGGTCATGTGATGCTGCGCCCTTCCCACTGCGTGTCCTCATGCCATCCAAGGACTGAAAAGTAATCACAGCACTGGTCAGAATTTCAGGCACTGTCCTCATTTAGAAGTAAAAAAGAATTTATCTTTGTGACAGGCTTTAGATAGTGAAAATTATTTACATTCAAAAGGTTAAATGTTTAGTAAAAAAGAAAAGTTTAGGTAGATATGCCTTGTATTCTATGACTGTCCATTTTAAACAAACTACCTTTTTTTTTTTTAATAAACTACTTTTAAAAAGAACATACCTCCTACTTCTTGCTCCCCTCCTGTCAAGAGGAGGGGAAACTTTTTAACTTTGACCTTTGGTAGAATCATGTGCTCCTTTGGCTACATTGAAACACATCACGTGAACAAGGTTCGGGGCTCATACAAATCACTGCTCCTGTAGAGGAAGTGTCTCCTCTTCTCATTCAGTGCAGAGAGGAGTTGGGTGCTCCAAGGATCTTCCAGAATAGTGTGTGGCCCCTGTCCTCATGGCTCTGCAGTAACAGTGACCACAACCACTAATGTTTGCTGTTTCCCACAAGCCAGACCTTAGGGTGCACCTGCCCTAAGTTCTATAAGCATGAGATTGTACTGAGTCCCCACAGCAAGAATGTGTATGCCGTGTAATCAATCTCATTTGAGCCACTGAGGCCTAGATGGGTTAAAAGAGTGCCACCAGCCCTCAAGGCAGAGGCCACGCAGAGGTTCCAGCGCAGACCCATCTGCCAATGTCTCTGAGGGGCCCCTGGCTCGAGCTGATAACCTGACAGTGGCATCGTGTGTGTGCACGAAAAGGTTGTAAAAAGTCTGAAGTGCACATCCAACCACTAGACCTTGGCCTCCATGGGCTTGCCCCACAGCTGTGTCCTGTTGAGTAACTGGGAGTTCTGGATTCTTGCAGTATATAAACAGGTAAGCATTCACCTTTTGGCTAAAAATGTACTGTGTGCACCAGGCACTACAGACCACAGTTACCTTCCCTGTCTTCCCGGACGCTTCAGGGACTCAGGATGGATGAACCTCTCCTTGATGGCACCAACCACAGTTGCAAGTAGGAATCATGACACTGTGTGCTGTCTGCCACAGAGACTTGGCTTCGGTGACCAGGCAGTGGAAAATGTTTGCTGAGCATTCACTGCATTTAGGACCCGGAGGCAAGAGCTGGGATACCAGGTAGACGCGTGGCAGTCAAGGAGTGTGCGGTGCAGCTAGACAGACAGGTGTTAAATCCATGTGGTGAATCCACATGACGGGTGACTCTTGAAGCAGAGTGACTGGGAGCTCCAGAGCATTTCCAGGGAAACCTGAACTAACTCTTCCTGGAGGAAGAGGCGGCCTCAGATCCACCACACACCCTGCGACCTTGAGCCGGGACTGAAGGAGATGGTGGAGCTGATCAAAGCCAATCCGCTTGTCACTCAGAGGAGGAAAGGAAACCCTGACACGGCAAGCAGAGGAACGGCTTCTGGCCTGCTTTATTATTTAAAAAATAAGTGGAAGGACGGAAAATTGAGGAACCTGTAAGAATTTTTTTCTTTTTAATTTCATAGAGCTTATTTTTTAAAGAAATATTTATAGGAACATCAGAAGTGAAAACCTTAACACAGATGAAGGGCCTATGGAGCTTTTGTTTCTGTGACTATTCCTCGATATTCACCACCGTAGGAGTTAAAGTGGACCGTCATTCACAAGAAGTGTTTTTATTTATTTGAAATAATAATAAATCCATTACATATTACTTACTATAGGTAATATATTTCAATAGAAATGATTATATTTTTAAAAGAAAAAATAATGAAAAGAATGACATTCTTTTCTTTTGGGGGAATCTCTTTAATATTTGGCTTAATAGAAGCAGTTAGATTCTCATATCTGCTTTGCTTTTAATCTGCCATAAGTTATTTGGGCTGAAGAAAATCTGACTCACATAAAGATATCTTACAGTTAGAATGAGGAGAAGTATTTCAGTAGCCTTTTTAGAGAACTGTGGACATCCTTTAACACTACACTCAAACTTGAAAAGTGACGGTCACTTAGCGGCCAGCTGCCATGTGGAATGTGTATATTGGAGTATTAGTAAACATTTTTTTTCTCTGTCCCGTTCAAATCTCCTGGATCTCTGGGGCTGTGAATTGATCTTTCAGCCACTCACAGTTTTGTGCCTTGGAAAATGCTGGTTCACCGTCTCATGCAGGTCTTCACACACATTGTCCATAAACATAGAGAACTCACGTTCATTAATATCAACACCTATCTCATCAAAGAAGTCTCTGAGTGTTGAGAAGCTAGTGATTTCACGGCGGCAAATATAAGTTTTCCAAAAGTTAAAATTGGATCCTTGGCAACAAATACCATTAGCTATTTCCCTTCAAGTGTCAGACTCACTCATTCATTTCTGAGAAAAGGTGGCCAAATATACAAGGTTGAAACACGGAGCATTAATCATCCCTTCAAGTAAGAGTGAAGTTTCATGGGAAACGCGGTCAGTGTAACTCACACGTGCTTTTCCTGGAGGCTGTCATACTTCCACCTGTAGCAAACATGCTTTATTTATGGTTTAATTCAATTAAAGTGTTCCTAACTAAAACTTTCCTCCCTCCACCAAGCCTGTGTTGGTGATGAGCCCAATGGCAGCTTGTCTGTTCAAGTATCTAGTGAAAAAGTAGCATCTCAGTATTATAAGGTAGCAGACACCGCCCCCCAGGAGGCTGGGTCCACTGCCGCTATAGGTATCTTCCTCCTAACCCTGCCACTCTGGAATGAGCAAGGTAAATATACAGTATATTAAATAAATGTGACGCATCTGATTTTAGTCTTCCCATCAATTAGGCTTTGATATAGAATTCCCTGGAGTAGGGTTCTGGATCTGTAGGACAACCTCCTATTTATTTTGTTATTATTTAATTCCCTGAAGGTAGGTTCTTAGACTTGTGGGTGGGCCCCCCCGGGCCCCCCTCCTCCAAAAGGTGATCGGTGGAGACCAGCCAAAAATCCGAGTTAGCCTGATAACCTGGAGTTTATATCTCCATTAAAATGTATTTGAATAGCTGCTCCCTGATTTAGAGAAAACCGTTTCACCCTCTCAGGAGTCCTCAGCATTGAAGTTTGAAGGTGGCAACATTTCCAATGGTCTGATCTGCTTAAAAGTGCCAACATTTCTGCGTCTGGGTCTTCAGGGCCCCACCCCATCTGGCGCGATGCACCTGTTATATGGTCAGTCCCTGTGCGGCTTCCCGAGGCCCTGATCCATCCGGCTGATTATAAACTCCCCGCAGCAGACCTTCTAAGAGGGAGCGAGGTTGCCAAATACATGTCTATTGGCTGTGACTGTTCTGGACTCTTTTTCTTGAATTTGATTTAATTTTATAATTCTCTTTAAAGTCTCGATGATGTTTTTACAAAATTTCAAAATCATAGCACTTTACATATTTATTTTTGTAGAGATAAGGTCTTGCTCTGTTGCTCAGGCTGGAGTGCAGTGGTGTCATCATAGCTCACTGTTACCTCAAATTCCTGGGCTCCAGCGATCCTCCCACCTCAGCCTCCTAAGGTGCTGGGACTACAGGCGTGTGCCACCATGCCCAGCTATATATTTTTTTTTAAATTATTTCCTTTAGAGATGGAGTCTCACTATGTTGTTCAGGCTGTTCTCCATTTCTCAGCCTCAGGAGATCCTCCCACCTCAGCCTCCCAAAGTGCTATGATCACACGTGTGAACCACTGAACCTTATCCTACACATTTCTTTTTTGTCTTCAAGAGCTTTCCTTGAATCAACTGGAAGCGTGTTCAGTCGTGTAGAAACAAGCTGTGCGGCAAATGCAGAGCCTTCTTTCTGCTCCCAGGTTTTAAATATACAAGCCAGGCTCTGTTGCAGCAGAATCTCCCAGGAGGAGGGAGACCCAGGACGCCACAGCATAAGTCTGCACTTTGCTCGTCACATGCTTCCCAGACCCAAAGGATCTGGCTCCTTGTGGTTTGTTTTTAGACTAAAGTATTCCGTGATTTTCTTTGTTTCTATCTTTAAATGCAGGAAAAACAGATAAGAAAGAAAGAGGAATAATTTTATTGACTTTTCAAACTGCAGAAGACTTTTAAAATAAACTACCTGGGCTGGGTTTCAATTGCATCACTGTCTTGATCCAGGTGACCACGTGTCTTGGTCACCAGCCATGTTCAGGTCTACCCTCTGGTGAGGACAGTGGCTGCCAGAATGACCATTAGGCGGACGATTTGCTCCCACTCAGGACGGTCTCGGAGCTCTGTATTTGTTGAGTTTCTGAGCTTCCCTTTCTAGGTAACTGCTGCTTTCACTTGCTGTTCTTTTCTCTTTCAGTTTTTTTTTTCTCTCTGCCCTTGAGACCCTTGTTTACTCCACTTGAAATTTGCTGATGCTAGTGTGGCTGAGCCCATAGCCCTGGCCACGCTCCTGGCCTCCAGCCTTCTTTCAGCAGAGCGTGAGCTCCCTTCCTGGGCGAGGCCCTGGCCAAGTGCTAGACACCCAGAGAAGGAAAGATGAGGGAGACAGTCGTGAACAGCAGAACCTCTGTGCGGTGACCAAGCAAGGGACTGAGACAAACTGGTCGATGTAGGAGCCAGGCCTGCTGTGCTGACACGGGGATGGGGTTCACTTTCATGTACAGCTTTTATTAGAGAACCTCAGACAAAATCATACATAATCAAAACACGGTAATGTCATACAGTATGATACAAAATCAATACATTTACTGTGTTCTCACGTTTAATCAATCATTCTTACTGAAAGAAGAGTCAGCGCTGTTCTGTTTCTTATTCTTATTACACACACAAGTGGAGCGAGCCTCTCAATGCTGGTGGCACCACTCAGCAGCCCGGGCACGTTCCCACAGCCAGTGGCTCCGACTGCCTCAGCCCACACCTGACACCCCCTTCCTTGGGAGTCTCTGCAGTTTCTGTCATCCTCACTTGCTTTTCCCACTGTCAGCTGTTTTAGGCACTTTTACACTGGTCTGTACGTTGGTCAATATCCCTGGGAAAACTGGTTCTGGACCAGTTTCATTACAGGTGGCCTTCCCATCCATTGTAACCAAACCTTCAAATTCTGCTCCTTCAAAATCTTCCATGGGAAATGGACTGTCTGGTGGGGACAAAACATCGTGCTCTTGTGTATGACAAATCCAGCTTTCTTGAAACACTTTCAGGTCATTTCTGGCTGAACTTTATTCCAAGCAGAACTGACCCAGAGGACAGCCCCAGAACATTAACTGATGCAGAGAATGGAGTTGGGTCCACAGGCGACCACTGGCTGTGTTTAGTGATGACCCCTGTGGGAGCGGAGTCAGTACTGCATTTTAAATATTTTGATGGTACCTTGGTTGAGAGATTGGATTTGTTTTTTTGAGATGGAGTCTCACTTTGTCACACTCAGTAGAGTGCTGTGGCATCACAGCTCACAGCAACCTCAAACTCTTGAGCTCAAGTGATTCTCTTGTCTCAGCCTCCCAAGTAGCTGGGACCACAGGCACCTGGCTATTTTTAGAGATGTGGTTTTTCTCTGGCTTAGGCTGGTCTCGAACCTGTGAGCTCAGGCAACCACCTGCCTTGGGCCCACAGAGTGTAAGGATTACAGGTGTGCCTAGACAAGAGATTGGATTTTTGAGGCACTTGTGGGTGGCCAGGGAAGTTGTCTAATGTGAGAAGAATAAATAATTTCTTCTTCAGTTCTTGGTCAATACCCTGTTACCCAGTCCTCAGATAGGGCACCAGCCACCCAGGCATTTTGTTTGATCTCTAAGTGATGGGGAGATCTTTGGGCTTCAGGTTCCTGCATGCGTGTGGCTTTGCTGATTTACCAGTCATCGAGGGCTTTAGTTTCTCTCGGGTGAGCTAGAGCAAGGCCGAGCAGTGAAATGGTCTTCAGAAAGTTCTCTGCTCTTGCATCTGTCGCCCTTCACGAGAAGGCTCTTCTCCGGCATCACCTTGACCCGGAGGCCACACTCATCTGTAAAGCCTCTGATGAAGTCCAGAACTTTCTGATGAACTTCTCCACAACTTCTGGAACTTCACTAGATTCACCACACAAGACTCACTGGGAGAGTTCATGTCACGGTTTAAACTTCTCAAGCCAAACACTTAATGCTTGGAAATCTGTCATCCCAAATTCCTGTGCAATTTTTTAGTAACTTCTGGGGTCATCAGTCCAAAGACTTGGGCGTCACCTGCTCTCCTTTGTTTGAATCAGGTTAATGTGGCTTCACTGACCTCATCAGGGAACTTTTCCTCCTTTTCCACTGTAGGTCTCTGCTTTCCTTACCAGATCTCTCCGTGGACTCGGGTTCATGTTTTTGGATGTTTCTAACTGTGGTTTTGCTAACACCAAAATGTCCCACTGTCTTTCTTCGGCTGCTGCTTTCCAGAAAATGTAGATCAACCTTCCCCTTCAGTGTCAGCTCTTGAGTTCTTCCCTTTGGGCCGTCACGTCTCGATTAACTGCAGAATTTTTCAGTAAGTGTGGGATGTACCTATGATTCAGACCAGTCCTTCATGTTGAAAAAAAATCTTCCTCAACATGTGAAAAACAATAGGACATTAGAGTTAATCAACATGTGGTAATAATAAAATATGAAAAAAGAATGTATAGTAAAGAAAAAAGAATAAAACTAAGGGGCAAGGCCCACACCTTCTACCCCTTGGTGTAGAGTGGATTCAACTGACCAAGTGATAGAGGATAAATTAATATTGTGTGTCACAGTCCGAGTGATCAAGATACAACTGACAGAGGTGATCAGCACAGGTAGGTCAGTCTTTCCCTGAGTACATGTGGTGCATGTCTGGGCTGTGAAGCTTAGGACATCTTAAGGAGGTGGTCCAGGTAGGAAGGTGGTCAACTATGGAGGTTCTACCATAGAGAGAGTAACACATTACAGGGGCCCAGAGGAGGGAGTAACTGTCTGAATAAGGGAGTAAAGTCCTTATCGAAGAAGACAGGTGTTTACTAGGTCCTGAAAGATGAAGATCATTGTGTACAGAGGGAGGGAAGGACGTTCTGGGCCCCACCCTGGGAACCTCCCTTTGAGAATAGCTGTTTGAACCAGTTCACTGGGCATGCAAGGAGACAGACCCTGATAGCCTTGTCTCTAAACAGCATTCTAAAATCTGGGCATTGGTTTTGGTCACTAATCTTGGGTCTGCATTGGCTGATTCTAAAGACTAAATGCATCTATCCACAGGGCGAGGTCTTCCTTGCTGGAGGACGTCACAGTCACATGGCTGAAAGGGATAAAAGATCTCCCATAGTTAAAATAGAGGCATTCTCCAAGTTTCAGATAGGTTTCTAAATTAGTTTTTCTTATGCAAGGACGTAGAACTTTATAGGAACAGTATTATAAAAGGAAGCTTAGGCTCTCAAGACAACATCCATTTTGCAACTGGGAATCTTCTGAAACGGGCTACTGAGTCTCACTCTGTTTCTGTGGAGAATGACATCGTGGAGATACAGAACATGTGGTTACAGACATGGAAAAATGGGACGGGTGCAGCAAGTGAGAGTGAGGCTGGGGAGGGCAGCAACGCGTGTCACACCATGTTGGGGGAAAGCAGGTGTCAGGTTGTGCACACAGATGTCTCTGGGTGGCAGTGTGTGTTGGGTTTTATATTTTTTCCTTACACTGTCCTGTATTCCTAAATGAAAAGACAATCCTCACTGCCACACAAGTGACCATGTGTGTGGGCTCCACACCAAGCAATTCTGCTTCTGCACAGACACCAGCTGAGCGTCCTACACATCAATTAATTCTATCTCTATATGAAGTCAGGGTGAACGCCCCAAGTTATAGGGCTCAATCTCACAAAATTCCCCTCCCCCACAGATGCTGATCACAAGTAGTGGGTCCCCAGGAAGCTGCACTCTGTGCATCTTGGCTAAAAATTAGAGGTTCCTACAATCTCCTCCTCATAACTGCCAATTTGTTGTAGCAGTTCCCAGAATTCATGGAAATACTTTCTTACTCTTACCAGTTTATCACCAAGACGTCACTCCAGAACAGCCAAATGGAAGAGATGCAGGGGCAAGACACTGCGGGGTGGGGGTGCAGTGCCCCTGCCGTCTCTAGGCACCATCTTCCCAGGCCCTCGTGAGCTCACCAGCCTGGAAGCTCTTTGGGCCCTATCATTTGAAGGTTTCTGGAGTCTTCACTTTACAGGTATGGTCAATAAAATCTTTGGCCACTGTTGATTAAGTCAATCTCCAACCATCTCCCTCCGGGGAGGTCAGGGCTGGGGTGGGACTGGAAGTGCCAGCCCCTGGTCATGCCTTGGTCCTTTTGGAGACCCGTCCCCATCTTGAAGCTCTCTGGATGAGGCATCTCTGCACACGGAAGACGGAGTCCAAGGGTCTGAGAGGCTCTTGTGTCAGGAACTGGGGACTAAGCCCAAACATTATAACAAAAGACGTGCCTTT
This sequence comes from Galago senegalensis, assembly GCA_963575145.1. Lineage (NCBI taxonomy): Eukaryota > Metazoa > Chordata > Mammalia > Primates > Galagidae > Galago > Galago senegalensis. The sequence continues at coordinate 24,104 of CAUYTI010121642.1, forward strand.
CCCCAGCACTTAGGTCAGGAGCCAGGACAGACACCAAACATATATTTCTTACTACATCTCAATTTCCTACAATCAGCACATATCACATTTATATTTAGAGACAATAATGAACATTTTTCTTTTTAAAAAGGAAGATAATATAAAATAGGGGAAAATCAGTCCAGTTATCATGGGGCCTGTAGGTCTTAGAACAGTAGCCAGAAGGGCAGAAAGGAGCCAAGTGTGTGCCATGATGCTGGCTGGGGCTCCCGCAAACCGGCGGCAATGCCGAGACAGTCCACCCCTCACCCGAGAGGTCCCCAATGTAAACCCGGGGCAATGCCGAGACAGTCCACCCCTCACCCGAGAGGTCCCCAATGTAAACCCGGGGCAATGCCGAGACAGTCCACCCCTCACCCGAGAGGTCCCCAATGTAAAACCGGGGCAATGCTGAGACAGGCCACCCCTCACCCGAGAGGTCCCCAATGTAAAACCGGCAGCAATGCCGAGACAGTCCACCCCTCACCCGAGAGGGGGTTGCCTGAATAAAATGATGTTGTTGGAACCATTAATTACTAGGCAAAAGCTGGCTGTTTTATCATTTGTATGCATGTGTAAGTGAGTATGTATTATATATTGGTTTCATAATAGTACTGAGTATATTGGACATTTTTTTTCCATTTTTGAGATACTTTGCTAAGAAGAATATGTTCCAGCTCCATACAGTAAATTTAAAAGGTGTAAAGTTTCCATCTTTTTATGTCTGCATAGTATTCCATGGTATAAATATACCACAATTTGTTAATCCATTCATGGGTTGATGGGCATTTAGGCTGCTTCCACAACTTGGCAATTATGAATTGGGCTACAATAAACATTCTCATACAAATGTCTTTGGGTAAAATGATGTTTGTTCATCTGAGTAGACACCTGGTAATGGTACTGTGGGATCAAATGGTAGGTCAACTTTTAGTTCCCTGGGAGTTCTCTATACTTCTTTCCAAAAGGGCTGTATCAGGGGGCTGATTGCTTTGGGTAATCTCTCTGGTGCAATCCCACCAGCAGTGTTCCCTTCTCTCTACATCCATGCCAACATCTGCAGTTTGGGGATTTTGTGACATGGGCTAATCTTACTGGAGTTAGATGATATCTCAAAGTAGTTTTGATTTGCATTTCTCTGATAATTAAAGAGGATGAGCATTTTTTCCATGTGTTTATTGGCTATTCACCTGCCATCTTCAGGGAAGTTTCTGTTCAAGTCTCCTACCCACAAAGAAATGGGTGGTTTATTCTTTTCTTATTGATTAATTTGAGTTCTCTGTAGATTCTAGTTATTGGACCTTTGTCAGAACCATAACCTGCAAAAATCTTCTCCCGTTCTGAAGGCTATCTGTTTGCTTTTGTTGTAGTGCCCTTAGCTGTGCAGAATCTTTTAGCTTGATCCCAGCAATATATTTTTTGTGTTACTTCCATTGCTGGGGGCATCCTCCTCATAAAATATTTTCCTAGGCCAATATCTTCAAGGATTTTCCCTGTATTTTTGTCTAGCATTTTTATAGTTTCATGTCTTAAATTTAAATATTTTATCCAGTGAGAATCAATTTTTGTTAGTGGCGAGAGGTGTGGGTCTAGTTTCAGTCTTCTACAGGTCAATAGCCAATTCTCCCAGCACCATTTGTTATATAGGGAATCTTTTCCCCAGTCTATGTTCTTGTTAGGCTTAGCAAAGATCACATGACAGTATGTGGCTGGGTTCATCTCTAGATTCTATATTCTGTTCCACGTGTTTGCATCTCTATTTGTGTGCCAGCACCATGGTATTTTGATCACTATAGATTTATAGTACAATCTGAAGTCTGGTAACATGATGCCTCCAGATTTGTTTTTGTTTTTGTTTTTTGAGACAGAGTCTCTCTTTGCAGCCTTTGGTAGAGGCCTCTGGGGTCATGACTTCTAACAACCTCCAACTCTTAGGATCAAGTGATTCTCTTGCTTCAGCCTCCTGAGTAGCTGGGACTACAGGCACCCATCACAATGCCCAGCTATTTTTAGATATGGGGGGGTCTTACTTTTGTTCAGGCTGGTCTCAAATCTGTGAGCTCAGGCAATCCACCACCTTGACCTCCCAGAGTGCTAGTATTACAGGTGTGAGCCATGGTGCCTAGCCATATTTGTTTTTATTTCTAAGTAATGCATTGGCTCTTCAGGATTTTTTCTGATTTCATATAAAGCAAAGTACTATTTTTTTCAAGTTCTTTAAAGCATGACACTGGTGCTTTGATAGGGATTGCATTAAATCTGTAGATTGCTTTGGGTAGTATGGACATGTATTCCTTTTACAGTAATGCCAAAGAAGATGAGATACCTGGGAATTTATCTAACAAAGGACATGAATGATTTCTATAAAGCGAATTATGAAAACCCGAGAAAAGAACTAGCAGAAGATGTTAACAAATGGAAAAACATGCCAGCTTCGGTTTTCTTCGTGGCATGACAGAGGCAGATGGGCTGATTTCTCTGCAGGGCACCTCAATCCAGGGTAAAGCGCAAAGGCAGGCCATCCCTGGGGGCTCCTTATCAAGACCGCTGAAGGTCAAGCAAAGAGGTGCCCAGACAGGATGATGTCACCAAACACCATCCCTGCACAGAGAATCAGCAGGTGGGCGGGCAGGGCTGAGCCCTTTGAACTCAGTTCAGTTCAATCTAACCTGGCAGTTAGATTAAGGAATCTGGTTTACCTGCCTGGTGGAGACCGCTGCGAAACTTGTTTTCTCCTCTCCCTTTCTAGATATGCTATCAGCCTTTGTTGACAACTCACTACCCTAGTTCCCATTACCCAGCTGTTTCCTTCTTACCCAGTCTTCCTGGGGGCTTGGGATCCTTTTAATCCCATTTTTGAATTTTGACACCTTTGCATCTTTTCAAAAACATTTTGTCTTAGAGATCAATAAAGTTTTCTGAAGAGTCAGGGGTTGCTGCCTTGTCCCAATCAGCCACTGTCTGCCTCTCCAGGTTCCCCAAACTTTATACATTAAGTTGCTGCTAAGTCTCATTATTTCCCCAGCATCTCCCTTGTTGACCCCTAACCCCGCTCGTGATCCCCAAGTTCATTTCAGCTCTACACGTCTATGATTCATTCATACAGGACCTCTCAGGAAGGTCTGCAAAAGGCAATTTGGTGGATTTTGTTGTTCCTGACCATCAGGTTGCACCACATCTTGTCTTTGGGAGTAAAAAGAACGGGCTTCCGTCTGATCGGGCGTGCAGGGGACAAGTGGCCTGCACTTGGGAGCGCCTGGCTGTGCATCACTCTCCAATAACGACATGCAGATTGAAGAGGGGCGATCTCTGTTCAGGCAGGAGAAAGACGAATCAAGCTTTCCAAAGACCAGGTATTTGAGCTGTTGGCACCATGAGTGTACAAAGCATGGCCCCCTACCAGGGACCCCATCCATGCAGAAAGGAAACCTAACAGTCACCTCGAAAGGAGATGCAGCAAAATAGAAAAAGGCAGGTCCAAATTCTTAAGAGACCACAGTGCCGAGGGTGATTATGCAGGAAGGAGTTTTCCACAGTGATGAGCTTGCTAGCGCCTAGGTCTGGTGGCTCCCACATTCCATCCGAGAAGTGTGCAGACCAGAGACTTGGGAAAGGCTGACAATGACTGGGCTTCCTGCGGCCTGGGACGCCTGCTCCCGGGAGCCATCCCACTTCCTCACCCAAGGCCTTCGGTTGGGTGGGGCACGGCCAACTACGCCACAGAGTGCTCACACTTCACCCAGATTCTTTTGCACAAATTGTTTTGATGCCCTTCAGCCAGAGGAAATAAAAAGCTGGCGTCTGAGGCAGGATCAGCATTGCTGTCCACACTGCTGCAGCCTGGAGTGTGGCCCGTCTCCAGAGGAGGTGGCTACAGCCAGCGGCTGCCAGGCACTCCTCCTGTGCGGCTGACTCTGGGGGGAGGCAGAAAGGATGCAGAACATTCTCCACTTTGGAGCTGACGAATGTGCAGTCTACCACAAAATTAAAACGTCAACTTGTATCTGATTGGAAAAGTACTAGGCAAAGCCTCCCCCTCTGCCTCCCAGAAGTCCACAGACGGAGCCGGGGTCCCAGATGTCTTCCCCATGGGGCCGGCAGGGAACTGTGCCAGCAGGTACCCCAGGGTGAGCCCCCCTCTCAGGCTGGGCTCACAGTGGGTCGAACCAGAGGTGAGCACTGGGCCGAGGGGCTTTTCTCATATTCCTTGAAATAAACATAATAAAGAGAACAAGAAACACATTTAAACTGCATTTTCAGGCACTGACACTACTGTACTGACACTGCAGTAGAGTGGGGTCTCACCTGCTGGGATTTGGGGTTGTGCAGCCCCCACGTGACTCTGGCTCTGCCCCCTGCAGTGGGGGGCTCTCTTCATTGTCCCCAGCACATCCCAGGTCACCCCAGAGCACTCAGAGTGCTGCTCTTGGTTCTCCCTGGGGTGGCTCAGTTTCCTCTCCTGTAATCTGGGGTACTGATGGGGATGGCAGTGTCTCCTCGGAGTGTGGTTAGGAGGTTTCTCAGGAAAATCCAGGAGGAGGACCTGTCCCAGGGTGCACAGGTGACATGGAAGCTACCCTAGTCCACCTGGGCTGTCATGACAAAATGCCACGGACAGTGAGTCGGAAGAATGGGAGTTTATTTCTCACAGTTCTGGAGGCCAGAAAGTAAGTTCAAGGGGCTCCAGGGGACTTCTGGGGCATCCCCACAAGGACCTCACTCACACAACACTCTGTCATGGCAGGGCAGCTGGCCAAGGGACTGCCAGGGCTGGAAGCTGCATGGAGCACACAGCAAGGGGCAGGGGTGTGGCAGGCTAACAGACAACAACTCTTCTGTCCAAAACCCATTATTATCACTTTAACCAAAACGAATAGTAAACAAAACGTTTTTAAACAAAGCATAAACATACAGAAAATAAAGAGAATAATATGTCAAATGCCCATATTCCCACCACTCAGGACTTAGAATGTTAAAAGTACATGCTCAGAGTCCTTATCTATCAGGGATCTGGGAATTGAACCCAGGATGAGACATGGGTTCACACCTGCACTCTGGCCGGAACCAGGATGCCAGATTACAGCAAGTTGGTTGAGGATGTGGAGAAATTAGAACCATGTTCATTGCTGATGGGAATGTGAAATGGTGCAACCTCGCTGGAAAACAGGGTGGCAGCTCCTCAAATCGTCAGATAGTCACCCTGTGACCCAGCAAGCCTACCTGTAGGTATACACCCTACAGAACGGAGAACATTTCCGCACAAAACGTGGGGTGTGCGTGTGTGTGTGTTTATGGCAGCGTGAGCTGTACTGGCCAAAAGGCGAAACCACCCAAGTGTTCCCCAGCTGACAGGTGGGTGAACCAAGTGTGCTGTGTCCACAGGATGGCACATTACCCGGTCACGGAGAGCAGTGCAGTGGGGACACACGTGCCACAGCTTGGAAGCCTGAAGAGAGTGTGCTGCCCGGGAGAGCCGGTCGTGAAGATGGCATGTCCTGTGATTCCCTCACCTGAGCTGTGCAGAACTGGGCAATCAGAAAAAAGTAGGAAGAGCAGGAGGGACAGCCAAAGGGTCTGGGCTTCTTTGTCAGGCAGGGACACTGTTGCAAAGCCGTTGAGTTGTACCCTTTAAGTAGGTGAACTGTAGGTGTGTGAGTTATAGCTCAGTAAAGCTATTTTCTTTTTTTGAGATAGTCTCTCTTGCCCAGGTGAGAGCACTGTGGTGTCATTATAGCTCACGACAACCTCAAACTCTTGAGCTCAAGCGATCCTCTTGTCTCAGCCTCTCAAATAGCTGGGACTACTGGTGCCCATCACAATGCCTGGCTAGTTTTAGAGACGGGCTCTCACTCTTGTTCAGATTGGTCTCAATCTCCTGAGCTCAAGCAATCTGCCTGCCTCAGCCTCCCAGAGTGCTGGGATTATAGGCGAAGGAAGCTATTTTTAATGGACACCTAAAATTGTACATATTCATGGCCTACTGTCACCTGGTATTTTGATGTCCAGGCTAACTGCCTTACGCGTCACCTCACATCACATCCTCACTACTTCTGTGGAGAGAACATTTTTTTTGTTTGTTTATTATTATTATTATTTTTTATTGAATGATAGCTATGTACATTAATGTACTTCTGGGGTACAGTGTGGGATTTTCACATGCAATCTGAAATACTTCCATCAAACTGGTAAGTGTTCCCTTTTCTACACATCCATGCCAACATCTGTAGTTGTGGGATTTTTCATGTGAGTCAGTCTTACGGGAGTTAGG
>CAUYTI010121643.1:0-23091 GCA_963575145.1 Galago senegalensis
AAATTCTCCATCCTTCTTAATGGCTGCATAGTATTCCATGGTGTACATATACCACAGTTTGTTGATCCATTCGTGGATCGATGGGCACTTGGGCTTCTTCCATGACCTGGCAATTATGAATTGGGCTGCAATAAACATTCATTTAAAAAAGATAATAATTATCCTGTTAGCAAAAACAGATTGAAGATGGTACCCAGAAAGGGGGAAACTTTAAACCAATATCCTTCCTAAATTAGATGCAAAAATCCTTGTTAAAATTCTAACCAATACAATTTGGCAGTATCAGAATTAAAACTAACCAAGAATTAAGCACCATGACCTCAGCGACCATCATTCTTAACAGTGAAAGACTGAGTGTTTCCCCTTTAAAACCAGCCAGGATATCCAATCTCAAATGCTCTTATTCAAGACAGTACTAGAAGTTCGAGACAATGCAACAAGCAGTAACACACACACACACAAAAGGAAATGAAAGACATATGGTTCAGAAAGGTCGAAATAAAATTGTCTCTATTTGGAGATACTAACATGATTACATACTTGCCAAATCCCAAGAAATGTAGGAAAAAACCCCATAAAACTCCCCTAGAACTAATAAGTGAGTTCAGCATGGTCATACATATAAGATAAATATACAAAACCAATCATAATGTTATCTATAGCCACATGCCCCCCAAATTAAAAATATGATACCATTAATATTTTTTCCAAAAGTACATAGGTATAAATCTAACAAATCATGTACCAAATTTGTGTGCTGAAAATTACCTGATGCCCATTACACAAATCAAATGAAGAGACATGCGGTGTTCATGGATTGGAAGACAGTACAGTAAAATAGTCGATTCCCCTCCCAAAAATTGATGTACAGATTTAACACAATTCTTATCAAAATCCCAACATTCTATTATCTATATGGAAAGGCAATTTGGAAAAGGAAGAATAAAGGGGGAAACATTTAGCTAACTCATTGAGACTGTGCTACTGGCCAAGGAATATGCCAAGATCAATGAAACAGAAGAGAACCCGGACATATATTCATGCAAATATGTCTAATTGGTATTAGACAAAGTTAATAGAAGCAATCCAATAGATGAAGGATGGCCTTTCAACAATAGGCTGGGGTAACCAGGCACGCTTCAATTAATAAATCTCACACCTTATCAAAAAAAATCAGCTCGAAATGTATCATGACTTAAATGTAACATGCAAACTAAAATTTTAGAGAAAAACACAGAAAAAAATCTTCATGACATAGGCCTAAGCAAAATGTTCTCAAATTTGACCCTAGAAACATAACCCATAAAATAAAAAATGGACACACTGGATTTAATCAAAATTAAAACTTTTGTTCTGTGAAAGACCTTGTTAAGAGAATCAAAGGACCAGTAACAGACCAGCAGAAACTATTTTCAAAATGCTTATTTGACAAAAGATTGGTAACTAGGATATATAAAAAACTCTCAAAACTTACTAGTAAAAATAAACAATCAAATCGAGTTAATGGGCAAAAGCCATGACTAAACATTTCACCGAAGAGAACACAGATGGCAAATGAACACATGAAAAGATGTAGGGAAATATTAATTAAAACCACAATGAGATGTCACACTGTCATAGGAGTGTCTAAAATAAAAAAAAATGGTGACAATTCCAAAATGCTGGGGAAGACCTAAGGAATCTGGATCACTCATATATTGCCAGTGGAATGCACAATGGACAGGCACTTTAGAGGACAGTTGGCAGTACAAAATTAACCATGTAATTACCTAATGAATGAGAAATTGCTCCCCGGGCATTTAACCCAGAAAAATAAAGACTCAAGTTCATATAAAAACCTGCATGTAAATGTTTATGGCAGCAGCTTTAGCCAACAGCCCCAAATCAGACACAATCAAGATTTCCTTCAACAAGTGAATGGGCAAACTGTGGTAAATCTGTATTGATAATACTATTCAGAAAAAAAAAAAAGAACTATAGACAGACACAACACTTGGTGTGAAAAGAGCCATCCCAAAAGTTTATATCCTGTACGATTTCACTTATATGAAATTCTTGAGGTGACAAAATTATAGAACAAGAGGACAGATTAGTGGTTGACAAGGTTCCTAAGGATAGCAGAAGGGATTGTGAAGGGGGAGGTGAGGAGGTGAGGCAATTTGAGGAATCCTATGGTGACCGAATGTTCTGTATCAAAGGCAATATTCTATTTGTAATATTGTACTAGTTTTGCAAGATATTAACTACCACTTAGGAAAAAATAGGTAAAGGATACACAGAATTGATTGTATTTCTTCGGTAAAGGGTACACAGAATTATTTGTTATAATTTTATGTGAATCTACAATCATAAAAGTTTAATTTTTTAAGATGCCTGGTTAATATTTTTTAAATTTCAGATTAATAAGAGGGTATATATGATTAGGTTATGCTGTTCGCATCTGTAAGGAAAAGTCTCAGCTGTAGTTGTGTCCCTCACCCAGGAAGTGTGCTGTATACCTGTGCATTGTTCCCATTGGGTGAGAACATGCTGAACTCCCTCCCGCACCGTTCTTGAATTTAATTACATTTTTCTCTCATGTGAGCAGTTGTTAATCTAGTTTCAACTTAGTATTCAGTACATGTGATGCTTGTTTTTCCAGTCTTGTTACACTTCATTTAGAAGTGTTCTCCAACTCCATTTGGGTTGTTACAAAAGGCAAAAAAACTCCCATCTTTTTGTATAGCTGCATAGTATCCCATGGTGTACTGTAACCACAGTTTAATGATCCATTCATGTATTGAAGGGAACTTGGGTTGTTTCTACATCTTTGCAATTGTAAATTGGGCTGCTATAAACATTTGAATGGGAATGTCCTTATGGTAAAATGACTTTTTTTCTTTTGGATAGATACCTAGTAGTGGGACTGCAGGATCAAATAGATGGTCCACTTTTGGTTCTTTGAGGACTCTCCACACTTCTTTCCATAAATGCTGTACTAGTTTGCAGCCTCACCAACAGCACTGAGTGTTCCCTTCTCTCCCCACCCATGCCAGCATCTGTTGCTTTGGGACCTTGTGATATGGGCCATCCTCACTAGGGACAGGTGGTATCTTAGAGTGGTTTTGATTTGTATTTCTTCAATAATTGAAGATGACAAGCATTTTTTCATGTTTGTTGGTCATTCATTTGTCCTCATGAGAAAAGATTCTGTTCATGTCTCTTAACTGGCTTTTAATGTAGTTGTTTGTTCTTTTTTTATTGATTGCTTGAGTTCTTTGTAGATTTTGGTTATGAGCCCTTTGCTGGCTTTGTGGCATGCTAATATCTTCTCCCACTCAAAGAGAAGGTTGTCTCTTTGCTTTGCTGATTGTGTCCTTAGCTGTGTAGAAACTTTTTTTTTTGTAGTGACAGAGTCTCGCTTTATTTCCCTTGGTAGCGTGCTGTGGCATTACATAGCTCACAGCAACCTCCAACTCCTGGGCTTAGGCAATTCTCTTGCCTCAGGCTCCGGAGTAACTGGGACTACAGGTGCCCATCACAATGCCCAGCTATTTTTTTGTTGCAGTTTGGCCGGGGCTGGGTTTAAACCCACCACCCTAGGTATATGGGGCTGGCGCCCTACACACTGAGCCACAGGTGCCGGCCCCCTGTGCAGAAGCTTTTTAACTTGATCAGGTGTCATTTATTTATTTTGTTGTTGCTACAATTGTCTTTTGGGGTCTTCTTCATAAATTCTTTCCCAAGGCCAATATCGTTAATAGTGTTTCCCACACTTTCTTCTAGAGTTTTAATAATATCACGTCTTAGATTTAAGTCTTTTATCCATTGTGAGTTAATTTTTGTGAGTGGTGAGAGGTGTGGTCTGGTTTCAACCTTTTTGGATGTGGCTAACTAGTTTCTCATCAGTGTTTACTACACAGGGATTCTTTTCCCTAGTGCATGCTTTTATGCTTTAAAATATGACTCTGATACCAAAGCCAGGAAAGAACAAAAAAAGACAACTTCAGATCAATATCATCAATGAATACTGATGCAAAAATATTCAATTAAATCTTAGCAAACAGAATTCAGCTACACATAAAAAACAAAACAAAACAAGCAAACAAAAAAATACATCATGACCAGGTGTGCTTAATCACAAGGATGTGAGTCTGGGTCGACATATGCAAATCTAAAATCTAACTCACTACATAAACAGAAGCAAAAGCAAGGACCATATGATTCTCTCAATAGATGTAGATAAAACACTTGACAAAATTCAGACACTTTTTTGATAAGAATGCTTCAGAAAATAGGCATAGATGGGGCATTTCTTAAACTGATAGAAGCCATCTGCCACAAACCACAGCCAATATCATATTCAATGGACAAAAACTGAAAACATTTCCACATAGAACTAGAACCAGACAGGGATGCCCACTATTTTCACTACTTTTGAACACAGTGCTGGAAGTCCTAGCCAATGCAACTGGAGAAGCAAGAGGATATCAAGTGTATACAAATGGGAGCAAAGGAAGTCAAATTATTGTTCTTTACTGATGATAAGATCTTCTACTTAAAAAACCTGAAGGACTCAACTATGTTAAGACTCCTAGACGTGATCAAGAAATACAGTAAAGGCTCAGGATATAAAGCCAACATTCATAAATTAGTAGCCTTTGTATATACTATCAATGGTCAAGCTAAGAATCAAATCAAAGATAATACCCTTCATGGTAGCATCACAGAAAACAAAATACCTTGGAATATACTTAACAAATGTAGAAGGATCTTTATAGAGAGATCTATGAAACACAGAAAAGAAACAGTAGAGGATGTTAATAGATGGAAGAACATACCATGCCCACGGCTAGGAGAAGTCAACATTGTTAAAATGTAGGCATCCACTGCTCAGTTAGGGCGCTGGCCACATGCACTGGGCTGGTGGGTTCAAACCCGGCCAGGGCCTGCTAAAAACCTCCACCACCACCACCAACAATGAAACAACAAAAATAGCCAGGTGGTGGGTGCCTGTAGTCTCAGCTACTCAGGAGGCTGAGGCAAGAGAATCACAAGCCCATAAGTTTGAGGTTGCTGTGAGCTGTGACATCATAGCACTCTACTGAGGGCAACATAGTGAGACTCTATCTCAAAAAAAAAAAAAAGTCTATACTATCCAAAGCAATCTACAGATTTAACACAATCCCCATTAAAATACCAATGTCACACTTTGTAGTTCTTGAAAAAAATAGGTCTATGTTTTGTATGGAACTTGAAAAAACCCTGAATAGCCAACGCAATTCTATGAAATAAGAAAAATCTGTGAAGGCATCATGTTATCAGACATCAAACTATACCACAAGTCTATATTGATCAAAATAGCATGGTGCTAAAATAAAAATAGTGACATTGATCTATGGTACAGAACAGAGAAAATCCAATTTTTGCAATGGACAAAAGTTATTTCTCAAAAGTTATCCAAATGACCATTAAGCATGTGAAAGGGTGGTCAGCATTATTATGTACCAGGGAAACAAAAACTGAGATCATAATGAGATACCTAGAATCCTATCAGATTAGCTAAAATTACAATGACATTATGAGATCTTGGTTAAGATGTGGTGGGAGAGTTAACTGACCATGACTACTTTGAAAAATCATTTGGTAGTATGTACTAATGCTGAACATACATATTTATGAGTCACTAATACTCCTACGAACACACGTAGAATATTCATAGGCCCCCATCTAGAAATTATCAAAACGCTCATACACAGAATAGATCAGGCGTCCTCAAACTATGGCCCATGGGCCACAAGCAGCCCCCCTAGGACATTTATCCGGCCAGTTGGGTGTTTTTGCCGCCACTGCCTGTCCTGCTTAGCAGCCGACTTGTCCCAGGGCCTGCAGTCAGCCCTCCAATGGTTGGAGGGACAACGAACTGGTCCCCTGTTTAAAAAGTTTGAGGACCCCTGGAATAAGTGATGAAATCCTGGTATATGCACCTCAATTAAAGAGAATTAACTATTGCTACACACAACAACACAGAGCAATCTTATAAAGAGGACACTAGATGAGAGAAGCCAGAAGTTTAATAATAGGCAAAACTCATCTATGGTGGTCTTACATAGCTTTATACCTAAAATCTGTGCACTTTAACTGCACAAAAGTTACACCTCAAAAAAATTAAAACAGAAAAAAATCAATAAGGCGATTACATGAACAATTTTCTCTTTCACACAGGAGGAGTAAACTAACCTTCAAGAAACACTGAGTGCACATGCATGTTGGTTGTGGTATTTAGGTCCTGTAAGCAGTGGTCCTCAATGTTTTTGGCAACAGGGACCAGAATCATGGAAGACACTTTGTCCATGGATGTTGGGGAGGTGAGATTCTCATAAGGAGTGTGCAACCTAGATCCCCTAGCATGTGCAGCAGGGTTTGCACCTATGAGAATTGAATCCCACTGCTAATGACACAGGTGGAGCTCAGGCAGTGATGCAGTCAATGGGGAGCTGCTGTAAATACCCATGAAGCTTCCCTTGCCGGCTGCTCACCTCCTGCTGTGCAGCTCAGTTCCAAAAAGGCCACTGACCAGTACCAGTCTGCTGCCTGGGGGTTGGGGACTGCAGATACAAGGTATAGGATTAGGTTGACCATAGTCTGTTTATTATTCAGCAGAACACTGCTACCAATTTCAAATTTCTGTACAAGTTCTATGCTATTTAATTTACATTCAGAATTGGCCTAAGACTGAAAGCAGAAGAAATACACACACTAAAATACAATGTTACTGGAAATAAAAACAAGAATTCTGAACATGTTCTTCACTACCATATCTATAAATTGCAGCCATCTCACCACACTTCTATTCATGAATATAAAGATGCAATAGTACTTCAAAAATACATGTTAAAAAGAGAAAATGTAATGATGACTACATTTAATCTGGTGTTTTATTTATTAGAAATGGAGAATATCTATCATAATGTGCCAGTAAGGCATTATTTGTGAGGACATGTTCAAAACTGAAAGCCCCAAACCTTACCATGTAAAAACCAAATGCAAAAAAAATTTGTCTGAATAAACCAGTTGATTATCATTTTTCCTTAAAACACAGAATTCAAGATACCCAAAATAAGGTAAGGAAAGCAGTTGTTGAGCTATATTTGATACTTAAATGCGTAGTTGGATCTTAATCTACATTTTAATATATATTCAGTCACCAAATCAAAAATGTATCATTAAAAATCTGTCAACAAAGAATGCTTCTTGCAAAATTTAAACAGCAGGGAAAACTCAAGTTTGGGCACAGATACAAAGAACATATAGCTTTCATCTACCAAAGAGACACTGGTATCCAGATACAAAACATGTATTTTATCTTTAATGAGAGTTGAAATCTGAAACCTGTGCATTAAAAAGAAAAAGGCTTGACCATTGTACTTGAAAAGATTAAACTGAGTCAACTGCTCAGGAATATGCAAGTTATTTGAACCGCTATATAACTTATATTTCCATTAAATTATGGTATATATCTTCTTCTAAGAACCCCTTCCTGTCAGAATCTTTGGCAAAAATATTTTTGAATGACAATTCATATGTTATCTAGACACAGTCAAAACTCCATTACAACTGTTTTTGTAAAGCTAACTCTGAATGAAGAAGACTTAAACATGCTTCAGAGCTTGAGAGCTAAGGCTTTTGGGAACTTCTAAATTATGAACCAAAGAGTATTTATCCCAGGAGATTCTTCTACTGTTCTGATAAGATCTCAAAATACTTCTCATTTCCAAATCACTCAGTACAAATAGTATCAAATAAAAACAAATCTAAAACACTGAATCTCTATAATCCAGCTTTCTAGAAAGCTCAAGTTTATGAAATCAACAAAGCATTTATTTCTTCTCCTTAGCAGTAAACAATTCAGGAGAGAAAAAGGAGCACATCAGTTTTTCATAGCATGTTGTAAATGATTGGTTTAGGTGGCATGAGAGTGATTTGTGATTTCTATTAAAAGGGTCTTTTCACTTGACCAGAAGAAGTTACGAGTGACAGGTGGAATAAAAAATAAAATAAAATAAATGCACATTAAAGGAAAAACTGCTGGTGGAAATTATGGCCTTCAGCAGCAGCCAATGGAGAAAGATGAGTTACGTTCTGACAGGGTTCAAGCCAACAACGAAGTAAAAGACGTTAGAAGCAGTTAATGAGAAAACACTACGGGGCAAGGAAGATAGGTGATAAGTAAAAACATCTCCAACTTGTCTCCAACCATAACCAGGTCCATGATGGGAGGCTGTAACAACAGGTCTAGTGTAGTAGGGATTATATGGGCTGGGCAGACCACGAATTACTGGATCCCAGAAATTCTGTTGCTTTATTTTCATTCCCACTACAAAAACCCTTTCATTTCCAAAATAACTCACACCTGAGCCATTGCCAACAGTCTCCTAACTGATCTTACCTCTGGTTTCTCACCTCACTACCCTATCCTGTATGCCACTTCCACAGCATTTATCAGAAACATTGCTTTCACAATCTTTTCCCCACTTCCCTAACTTACTACCTCATAAAAGTAGGTGGTGGATCTACAAAGAGCAGATAAAGCCCTGTTAGGTGAACAGTCAAGGTCATCCATTAGTGTCGTCACTGGCTAAAATCAAGATGGAGTGCACCACAAGAGGTGGAGAATTGGAAGTACCAAATCCCAGCTCTGTTCCCATGGATACGTCATGACCTTTCTGAGCCTCAGGTTCTTTATTTGTGAAGCAAAAACATTAATGATACTTAAATATAATGTTAAGAAAGATGGTGACGGTAACTTTACCAACAAGAGCTAGCATCTGTAGAGGACTAGTGTGTGCCAGACACTGCACTGAGCAGTTTACATGAATTATCCATCAAAGTATTGTAGATACTTGTAAAATACTATAGAAATGCTGATTATTCTTTTCTAACTTCTTTCAAACCATCTGTTAGTAAATCAGTTCTAGAATCTTAATTGTGGGCTATAGCCACAAAAATGCACAAAAACTGTTATTTTGTATTTTATCTCCTATTTCTGATTTTCACCCCCCAGCCCCCAAATGACCAAATCTAACCATCTAGTCTGCAAACCACTAATCCTTATGAAAAAGATTTGAGAAAAACAGGATAGACATGATTCCTTCTAATACAAGAGGCTGCCAATTCACAATCTTCTTCAAATAGAAGTATCTTTCCTTATTCTATTTGCCTTCCCACTTCAAATCTTGCTAAGTTGAGTCACTAGACATGAACCATGGCTCTCAAGTCCCAGTTGAGACAAGGTTGGGGTAACAAAAAGGAAAAACAAAAATAAAAAAACCTGACTAATATAAGGAATTGAGCTGAAGTCTTGTTTCTGTCTGAAGCCGGCTGTGCTACCTTTGAAGTTACCTCTGGGCCCTGAGAAAAGCAAGTGCTCTGAATGTTTTACATGCAGCTGTACCTGTCCTGCTAGAGTTGGTTCTGGACACTCTTAAGTATACTCAAAGGGACAGGAAATAGATCCAACTTCAACATTAAGATGTCATGATTCTAAAAAACAGAATCTGAGGTAAGAGTCTAAAGCAGCGGTTCTCAACCTGTGGGTCGTGACCCACAGGAACTGTATTAAAGGGCTGTGGATTAAGGAAGTTTGAGAACTACTGGTCTAGAGTGATCTTATAGTGTACTGCCCAAACTGAGACACTTCTGAGATGAAAGGGGCATTATAAACAAATGTACAGGACAGCAGGACAGAGACTAAAGCAGTGGTACTTTATTCATGGAAAACAGATTTGGAAATCAGAAGCCACTTAGCATGGCCTTCAAAGAAAAGCTTCAGGATTGTTACTTTAGTAGGATATGCTGATGAGAGAAATGGAATAAACTTCCTTCTCCTACATAGTTCCTGCCTCCATAAATGTACAAGTATTTCTTTCAACAAGACAAGATGGTTTGGGTAAGAGAATGAGGAACCACCCTGGCAGCTGCTGCAGCCTATTTAATTCTGGAGGAACTTGTGTCTCTCCCTCCCTGGAATCATTTTATTTTTATTTATTTATTTTTTTGAGACAGAGCCTTAAGCTGTCTCTCTGGGTAGAGTGCTGTGGTATCACAGCTCACAGCAACCTCCAACTCCTGGACTCAAGCAAGTCTCCTGCCTCAGCCTCCCAAGTAGCTGGGACCACAGGCGCCTGCCACAATGTCCGGCTATTTTTTGGTTGCAGCCATCATTGTTTGGTAGGCCTGGGCTGGATTCGAACCCGCCACCTTAGGTGTATGTGGCTGGCGCCTTAGCCACTTGAGTCACAGGCGCCAAGCCAGCCCTCCCTGGAATCAGATGCAGGTCCTACCTACCTGAACCATTCTGGGGAGAAGGAAATGGACCTGGGAATATCCACACAGCCTCAGCCATTTTTCTGAGTCCCACCTGAAACGGCTCTTCAGTTTCAATGTCTACTCATACACAGAGAAACAGAAGCAAATTCTGTTTACCCCTACCCTAAGGTCTACCAAATATTGTCACTTGGAGTGGCAGCTGAAGGGAAAAGAACTTGCTAGAACTAACCTATCAAAGATTCCATGGGAAGAGGCTGCAGAACAGAACATGGAAGAGCAGGGTACCAGCAGAGATCAATCTCTAGGAGCTTGGAGCCATGAGTGGAGCAGTTTATTTCTCCCTCTCCCCTATCTCTGGAAGTCATCTCTCCTGAGCTGCTCCACAGCTCTTCTATCCTCTAGCTCTAAAGTTGCTACTGTGAACTGGAAGTTTCTTGAGGATAAAGCGCCAGGCTGCCAGTTCCCTCAGAGTCACTTTCTGACACCACAGACCTGACAGAGATGGTGAGGGCCATATCGCTTCTCTACCTACTACGGATCTTTGTCCTTCTCAGGGGGTGTCAGCCCCTCAGTTTTCATCTTGCTTGCTGCCACACAAACATTTCCCAACTCTGGCCCAGACTGCAGGAGACATGGGATCTCTGTGACCCTCAAGCCTGGATATTTTGGATGGGTTGTCTCTTGGAGAGGGAAACAAGAGACAACAAAAACGTCATCTTTCTCCCATTCAGACTCTTTTCCTCCCCTGCCTGTGGCTGCCAAGAGATGGTAAAGCCAGGGATTACAAGAACTGCTCTTCCTCTCAGTTGGTACATCCACCACAGTGGGGCCTCCATGGAGAGTAGGCCTCGAGCCTTTCCAGATCCCTTCTCTCCCCTTCCCTTCCCCTACTTGTGGCAGCTGAGAGAGACAATTGAGCTACTGTGCCAAGGCTTCTGCAGAACATGGGCCTCGAGCCTTTCCTCTGGGAGTCATGCAGAGGGGTGTTTGGACTGTGAGCTTTGCTGCCTGCCAGCCCTCTCTGGTACCATGGGCCTGGTTACTCCAGTTGGGTAATATATACCCTGAGGAGGAGGGATATCAAACCTACTTGGGCAACCTGTGGACAACTTGGGACCAGCCAATGCTCTTTCTAGTATGGTCAGGAACTGATTTGGGGGGACCTGGAGATGGGCCCACAGACCAGAACCGGGGTCCCTAGTTCTCAAGTCACATTGCTCAGGAAGGTCACTGTAACCCCTCCCTGACAGCTTTGCCCAGAAGCTGGGAACAGACCTTTGACCCCTGCTGAAACAGAGACCTTGCAGCTTTGATGGAACCCAAGGGCAGGCTTACCCAACCCAGCCTTGCCCAGCTGCATTCCCTCACCTGCCTCTGGGGTAGGAGAGAGTAAGATCTCCTTTGAAGTTCCAGGGCCCCACCCCCCACCTTGGGTAATCAAATGCTTCTCCTGAGGGATTAGAGCTGGTTGCAGGACACCCAATCAACACTGTAGTTTGTTCCTTCTGGCAGGCACCACCGACTAATAGGAAGGTCAATGTATACACCCGTTACTGACTCATACAGGGTGCAGTTGAGTCTCACCTACAAGCACCACCCACTGTCTCAGAGATTAAATTGGATATGCCATTATCTACTCAAAATACAAGCCAAAAATAAAAAGCAAAAGCTGCTGAGGTGAAATCCACGAAAGATCTCCAGATACATGAAATATCAGAGTGAAAAGGACACACCCAAAAGAAAACAGTAACTGTGCACCAATGGAAATCAACCAAAACAAGAATATCAATGACCGATAAAGAGTTTTAAATATGGATTGTAAGGAAGCTCAATGAAATACAAGAGAAAACAGAAACCTAACACAAAGAAACTACAAAAAATAATGTAGGAAATGAATAAAGAAATCAAATTAGTAAAAAAAAATAACTAGATCTTCTGGAAATGAAAAATTCATTCAAGGAAATACAAAACACAGTGGAAAGCCTTAAGAACAGTTTAGACCAGACAAAAGAATCTTAGAGCTAAAAGACTTTACTTTTGAATTAAACAAGTTCAGTTAAAGAGAAAGAACAGAGAAATAAGAGAAATGAACAAAGCCTACAAGAAATATGGGAATATGTAAGGAGGCCCAACAAAAGCATCACAGGCATCTCTGAGGGTGAAGAAAATCTATTTGAGGGAATACTTGAGGAAAATTTCCCAGGTCTTGCTAGAAATCTGTACATTCAGGTACTAGAAGCACAGCAGACTCCTAGGAGATTTGTTGCCAAGAGCAACTACCACGACGTCATCAGACTACCAAAGTTAATACAAAAGAGGAAGTCCCCCAAATAATAAGGTGAAAGCATCAGGTAACTTATAAAGGAAAACCAATTGGACTAACTACAGACTTTTCAACTGAGACATTATAAGCTAGGATGGGGGCCCCCATTCTCCATATTTCCATTCTATCTCCAAATAGAATAATGGCCATCCTAAAATTTTGTATCCTGTAAAACTCAGTTTTTCTTATGAGGGAGACTTTCTTAGATAAGCAAGCACTGAGAGAATTTGTCAAGACCAGACCTGCCCTGCAGGAAGTACTCAGATCTGCATTATACAAGATCAGGACAATTAACAACCCCCAGGATAAAACCATCCAAATACTAAACTTCAGAGCCTGGACACCACAGTGGCTCAAGTGGTAAAACAAAGCAATAAAGTTCTACACAACAGGATTAAGATCCCACTTATTAATTTTTTCAATAAATGTGAATAGCTTCAACTCCCTACTGAAGAGACTATGGCTGGCTGAATGGATAAAAAAACACTAAGTATCTATTATCTCCAGTGAAGGTATCTAACTCACAAGGACTCACACAGACTCAAGGTGAAGGGATGGAAAACAATATTCCACACAAATACAAACCAAAAGAAAGCTGGTCTAGCCATTCTCACATCAGATAATATAGAATTCAAAATAAGAGTAAAGAAAAAAATACTATTTTATAATGGTGAAGGAAGCAATTCAATAAGAAGATATAATAATCCTAAATATCTGTGCTCAGATTCATAAAGCAAATTCTACTTCATCTAAACAAAATGATAAACAGCAGCATTATCACAGTTATGCACTTCCACATCCCACTGACAGAATAGGATAGAGCCTGTAAGCAGAACATCAACAAAGAAACATAGGACTTAAACAGGATTATAGAACAAATGAGCCTAATGGACATTCACAGAACAGTCTACCTCAAAGTCATTGAATATACATTCTTCTCATCAGTTCATAGAACATTCCCTGAGACTGATCACATCCTAGGCCATAAAACATGCCTCGGAAAAAAAAAAAGAAAACAGAAATTATATTATGATCAATCTTCTCCGACAACAATGGAATAAAACTAGAAATTAATTCTGACAACACTCAATTCTACGTAAAGTCATGGAAATTAAACAACCTACTGCTGAACGATTAGTGTGTTAAGGAGGAAATTAAGATGGAAGTCAACTAGTTTTTCTAATTAAATGACATAGGGAGCACAAGTTACCAAAATCTGTGGGATATTGCAAAAGCAGTCCTAAGAGGTAAATTCATAGCCTTAAATGCCTATGTCCAGAAGATAGATCACAAATCAACAACCTAATCAATCATCTCAAGAAATTGAAAAGGAAGAGCAAACCAATTCCAAATCCAGCAGAAGAAAAGAAATAGCTAAGGTCACAGCAGAAATAAATGAAATTGATTCTAAACGAATCATACCGAAGATTCACAAAATAAAAAGTTGGTTATTTGAAAAGGTAAACAAATCGACAGGCCTCTTGCTAGGTTAACCAGAAACAGAAAAAAAAGGACCCTAATAAGCGCAACAGAAAATGAAAAAGGAGATCTTACAACTGTTGTTACAGATAAATATCATCTCTGAATATTATAACAAATTTCTATGCAGATAAACTTGAAAATATTGAGGAAATGGACAAACTCTTAAAAATAACACAATCTTCCTACTAAGCTCAAACAGGAAGAAACAGAACTTCTGACCAGACTAATATCAAACACTGAAATTGAAGCAGTAATAACAAAATCTTCCAACAAAAGAAAGGACCAGACCAGATGGCTTCACAGCTGAATTTTATCAGACCTAGAAAGGACTGGTACCTATACTGCAGAAATTATTTCATAACATTTAGAAGGAATTATAAAGCCAATTACCACCTTTATACCAAAGCCAGGAAAGAATACAACAAAAAAGAAAAATACAGATCAATATTCCTTATGAATAAAGATGTAAAAATTATCAATAAAATTCTAGCAAACCGTATTCAGCTGCACATCAAAAAAAATAATCCACCATGTCCAGGTGGGCTTCATCTCAGAGATGCAAGGATGGTTCAACATATGCAAGTCATAAATGTGATTCACCACATAAACAGAAGCAAAAACAAAGACCATATCCTCTCTACAGATGAAGAAAAACCATCTGACAAAATTCAGCACCTTTTATAAAAACTCTCAATAAAATACACATAGATGTGACCATATTACAAAAGCCATATATGACAAACCCACAGCCAACATAATACTGAATGGGGAAAAACTGAGAGCATTCCTACTTAGAATTGGAACCAGAAAAGGTTGCCCAATATCATCAGTTAATTCAAGATAGTGTTGGAAATCCTAGCCAGAGCAATTAGGTATAAGAAGGAAATGAATGGTATCTAAATGGGGAAAGTACAGGTCAAACTATCATTTTTTATTGATAATATGATCTTATATCTAGAATACCCCAAAGATTCTGCAAAGAGACACCTGGAATTGATAAATAAATTCAGCAAAGACTCAGGTTATAAAATCAATGTACACAAATTTGGCATTTCTATACACCAACAACAGTCAACCTGAGAATAAAATCAAAGACTCAATACCTTTCACAATAGTAACCAAGAAAATAAAATGCCTAGAAATATATCTAGTCAAGGAAGTGAAAGACTTCTACAGGAGAACTAAAAAACACTACAGAAGGAAATCACAGAGGATGTAAGCAAATGGAAAAACATACCATGCTTACAGACTGGCAGACTCAGCACTGTTAAAATGTCTATATTACCCAAAGTGATTTATAGATTCAATGCAATCTTCAATAAAATACCAAAGTCATTTTTCACAGATCCAGAAAAGTAATTCTACATTTCATATGGAGCCAGAAAGACCCCATATAGACAAAACAATCTTAAGCAAAAAGAACAAATGGGGAAGTATTAATTTACCAGACTTCAAGCTATACAGGACAAGGCTATAGTAATGGAAGTATCACAATACTGGCACAAGAACACAGAAAATAGACCAATTAAACCAGAACACAGAATCCAAATATAAAACCATCCTCCTATTTTCATCTGATCTCTGACAAAGAAGATGAAAACACATACTGGGGAAAAGATTCCTGGCTCAATAAATGGTGCTGTGAAAATTATAAAGCCACAGGTAGAAGAATGAAACAGGATTCATGCCTCCAATACTCTCAAAAATTAGAAAATGTTGGAAAAACTTCTGCGTAGACATTGGCCTAGGCAAAGAACTTTCGAAGAAGACCCCTAAAGCAATGACAGCAACAAAAATAAATAAATGGGACCTGATCAAACTAAAAAGCTTTTGCATAGCCAAGGAAGCAGTCAATAGAGCAAATAACTTACAGAATAGGAGAAAATATTTCCATGTTGTACATCTGATAAAGGACTAATAACCATAATCTACAAAGAACTCAAGTAAATAATCAAGAAAAAAATCAAACCATCTCATTCAAAAGTGGGCAAATGACATGAACAGAAACTTTTCAGAAGACAGACTAATGGCCAATAAACATATGAAAATATGTACAATGTATCTAATCATCAGAGAAATGCAAATCAAAATCACAAGGAGGTACCACCTAACTCCAGTAAGAATGACTTTTATCAAAAAGTCCCCAGATAACAAATACTGGTGTGGATACAAAGAGATAGAAACACTCAAACACTGTTGGTGGGACTGCAAACTGGTGCAAACTTTATGGAAAGTGATATGGAGATAACCTCGAAGAAATAAAAGCAGCCCTAGCATTTCACCCCCACAAGAAGAAAAAAAGGACATTTTATAAAAAGGTCACCTATACTAGAATATTTACAGCAGCACAATTCACAAGTGCAAAGATGTGGAAACAGCCCAAATACCCATCAATTCATGAGTGGATTAATAAAATGTGGTATCTGTATACAGTGGAGAACTATTGGCTGTTAAAAAAAAAAAAGAATACCTCTTATATTAAACTAGATGGAACTAGACCATGGTTCTATGTGAAGTATTACAAGATTGGAAAAGCAAATACCACATGTACTCACTATTAAACAGGAACCAAGTGATCAACACTTAGATTTATAGAAATAACACTCATCAGAAATTAAGCAGATGGGAGGAAGACGAGGGGATGTGTGAATTCAGATCTAATGGCTACAAGGCACACCATATGGGTGATGGACACAGTTATAACTTTGACTCAAATGGTACAAAAGCAATTTATGTAACTAAAATGTTTGTACCCCTGTAATATTCTGGAAAAAAAAAAAGATAAGATGGTGTGCTTGGGGTGGCCTTAGGAATAAATATGTCCTGGCCTTTTTTTTTTTTTTTTGCAGTTTTTGGCTGGGGCTGGGTTTGAGCCTGCCACCTCCGGCATATAGGGCCAGCACCCTACTGTTGAGCCACAGAGCCGCCCCTGTCCTGGCTTTTTGATGTACTGAATATTCATCCTTTGGATATACACGAGGTCTGCCAATTAAGTTCACGAACTTGCCAGTTCATGCTTACGTTGGCAGCACTGTACAAGCAACTCAATAACCTTGGTGCATCAGTGTTTCACAGTTATACCAAGAATGATGAATCTTGAATTAGAGCAATGAACAAACATTAAATGTCCTGTTAAATTTGGCAAGAGGAGAAGTGAAATTGGGGACATGTCAGTCCAAGTTTATGGAGATAATTCCATGTACAAACGGATTAAACATTTTTCTGAGGAGAGAAAAAGCATCACTGAAGAAGAGAGACCATGGCACCAGTAAACAAGCAGATATGATGAAAACATTGCAAAAATTCATCAAATTTGTCTGTTAACTATGAGAAAGAAGCAAAGCAGACCAAGTAAACATTGAAAGACAAACGGTAAAACCTTAATTGTGACATTCAGCAGAGGTATATAGTACTTTTTTCTAGGATGAGTTTGTGAACTTCACTGTCAACCTGGTATCCAACAGTGGGATTGCTAGGTCATGTGTAGTCTGATTTTCAGTTTTTTGAGGACCCTCCATACTATTTTCCATAGTGGTTGCACTAATTTACATTTCTACCAGCTTGTCAGCTGAAACAACACGATGGAACTGGAGAACATTATGTTACGTGAAATAAGCAGAAAGATAAATCTCTCACGTTCTCACCCATCTGTGGCAGCTAAATGTTAAAAACAACTGATCTCATGAAGACAGAGAGTAGAACGATGGTTACCAGAGGCTGAGAAGTATGGGGGGAGGATAAAGTAGGGATGGGTAATGGGTACAAAATTATAATTAGATAGACAGAATGAACACAACGAAGTGACTATCATCAACAATAAATTAGGGAATACTTTAAAATAACTGGAAGAAGGGAAATGGAATGTTCCTAGCCAAAGAAATGTTAAATGCCTGAGGTGATGGATACCCTAATTACCCTGATTTGATTAATTCATGTTGTATGCCTATATGAAAAATATCACATGAACTCTATAAAAAGTATAGTTATTATGTACCCACAATGATTAAACAAGTATTTTTTAGAAAAGAGCTTTCTAAAATGTATCTACTCCTGGGAAGTATCCTCCCATAATGAAGGTCCTGATTAGTTTGGCAGGGATGGCAAACACACAGCACCCTATCCACCTCTGTGGGAAAATGCAGTTCAGGATCACAGCCTTCTCCCTGCTGAGCTTACACCCAGCTGGAGGATCCTCCCTGCCTAAAGCTCCACACAGCAGCTGCATCTACTGAGATGACACAGTTTATAACTTCACTTAATAAAGGCAACTGCACTGGAAAACTGGTTCATGGCCATTTGAAAACAAATAGAGACATAGGGTTTATGCAATCATTATAGCTCCTTAATGCCAGGACATTTGAAAACAGTTCTTTTCATCCTTAGTAGTGTGCATAAACTGAATTAGCCATGGAGTAATTCTTTTCTTACTCCCAGCTCTTAAAAAATTAAATCTAGTTACTTTTCTAGTTAGTTTTCATATATTACATATATGTAAGTACTTCTCTAAGCAATGGGAATCCTGTTCTTCACTTTACCAATCAACTTCACTGACAGCCAAAGTTTGTTTAGAGTATTGGTTCATAAAACCTGAAAAAGATGAGTGTATACATGGGTCACTGGGGGAGGGAGAAACTTTATTTTGGTTAGAGAGGATCAAAATATACTAAAAAATATACTGCTCTAGCATGAATGTTTGTTCTCCTAAAATGTATGTTGAAATCTGATCCCCAAAGTAACAGCAGGAAGCTGCTGAGGCCTTTAGGAGGTAATTAGGTCATCGATTCTCCACCCTGACTGGGATTGGTGCTCTTGTAAGGGATGTTGGAGGAGCCATTTGACAGTCCACCACGTAATGAGGGCACCACTTATGAAGAATGGGCCCTCAGCAGACACTGATTCTGCTGGTGTCTTGATTTTGGACTTCCCAGCCTCTATAACAGCGAACAATAAATTTCTATTATTTATAAGTTGTTAAGCACAAGGAACTTTGTTATAGCAGCCCAAACAAACTAAGACACACACCAAAATATATAGTTATTGTTATTAAGCTTATAGACGAAGTTTTAATCTTCTCCAACAAGAATGAGTGAAAAGTTCCTTAGAAAAGGTGGTCCAGTAAAAAAAATGTTTTTGGTTAAAAAAAAAATCCTCTGAAACTTAGAAATCAAATTGTGTTTAAAAATTTATTTCTGTGTAACTCAATACTATCAAATATATGGCCATTTATAGTACATTTTGGCACGCCAGGAGGACAAAGATAGTATCTTGTACTTACTCTGCATAATGTCCAGGGCAATGCTATGCAAATAAGGAGGCTTAAATAATATCGCTTGATGTTCACAACTTTTTTGTTTTTTTGAGACAGAGTCTCACTCTGTGGCCCTTTGTAGACTGCCATGTCGTCATAGCTCACAGCAACCTCAAACTCTTGGGCTCAAGCAATTCTCTTGCCCCAGCCTCTTGAGCACCTGGGACTACAGGCGCCTGCCATGATGCCCGACTAATTTTTAGAGACAGGGTCTTGCTCTTGCTCAGGCTGGTCTCCAATCTGTGAGCTCAAGCAATCCACCTGCCTCTGTCTCCCAGAGTGCTAGGATTACAGGTGTGAACCACCAGGCCTCGCTGACAATGATGACATTTAGATAACGTTTTCTGAAACAAATTTATTAAAAAGTTCTGCCACCATGTTATTATATCTATATATAGCCATAACTGTTAAAATTATCTTCACTCCACCCATAGTTTTTGTTATTCATATAGTGGTCTACCGTCATTATAAATTTTTAAAACTTTTTCTTTTTTTTAGAAAAAAGTGTTAACAGGCTTGGTGTCTATAGCTCGAGCGGCTGGGGTGCAAGCCACACACACAAGAGCTGGTGGTTTCGAATCCAGCCTGGGCCTGCCAAACAACAAAAAAAATAGCTGGGCGTTGTGGCGGACAAGGCTGAGGCAAGACAATTGCTTAAGCTCAAGAGTTTGAGGTTGCTGTGAGCTGTAATGCCATGGCACTCTACCCAGGGCTAAAGCTTTTGAGACTCTGTCTCAAAAAAAAAAAAAAAAAAAAGAAAAGGGCTTGCGGGCTTGCTTGGGCAGCACATACACAAGGATACAGAGAAGATTAGCATGGCCCCTATGCAAATTCATGAAGTGTTCCATACTTAAAAAAAAAGGGTTAACAAATACTAGTATGTGTTGATCACTTTTTACATGCCATTTTTATATTTACAATATATGAAATCTTCGCAATTCCTTGTGGGTCCCAAAAATACACTGCCACTATTTATAGCCAATACATTTAGGTCTTTAGGGGAAGGCAAGGGTAGAATACAAAGCCCTCAGGAATTTCAGTTCTATCACACACTGTGGAAGTGCTTAAAACACAAAGGAGAAAGCAATAGCAAAAAATGTAAATGTATTACTAGATTAAGTATTTAATTAAGGCAAGGCAACTAAGCCTAACTCCTAAGAAAAAAAATCACATGGCAGCATACAGATACATGCTTGGGTTTTATACATAGCTCTGTGATTTTAGAGAAACTTTATTATTGATATAGTACGTTTACTTTAGAAACAAATACTTTATGTTCTTTATTTCATTAATATAATACCCATATTACAGATGAGGAAATTAAATGCAAACAATGTTAACTTGTTCTTAATAACATAACTGACAAGTACTAGCGTTTATCTTTAATCAGATTAACACTGTCTTCACAATGAGAAGATCAACATATATAATCAAATGCCTGTATTAAAGAACGATACATGCTAGTTATTATTATGTTCACTGAAAACCATAAGATGGGTCAATTCAGAATTTAGAACAAAATTCTCCATCTAAAAATAGAAAAAAAGCACTCTAAGATTTTATCTACAGAGAGCTATAAAGATACCCAGTAAAGAAAATACTAATATGTAGTGAATTATTAATATGATGTAGGATTTCCACATTTGAATTATTAATTTTTAAGGGGATGAGAAGTAACACTTCCAAATGTTTTAAGTGAAGGTTTGCCATGTTTCTCTCGGATCACTTTAGTGAGTGATTCTTAAGCTATCTGTAATTACAGTCATCTTCATCTGTTTTACTGTCTTAAAGGGAGAAGTGAATCATCATCACTTGGACAGATGCAGTAAACCTTTCTTCCGAGTGTCC
The DNA here is from genome assembly GCA_963575145.1 of Galago senegalensis. NCBI lineage: Eukaryota > Metazoa > Chordata > Mammalia > Primates > Galagidae > Galago > Galago senegalensis. Next base: position 21,270 of record CAUYTI010121643.1, read on the forward strand.
CTCACTTCTGAGCAACCTGTGGGGTAATGGATAATCCTGTAATCAGCATTGAAGTCTGAATGCTGCTACAACATCCTTTTCTGTGTTCTAAGTTTTCACAATAGAAGGGCTATACTAAATTACTATAATGAGTAAGATCACACAAGAAATACATTTCTAATATGCAAAACAGTAATAAATGCTTTCTCAAAAGATATGCCTTAGGTGTATTTTTGTTCAATGACTGTTATGTTTCTCTGCAACAGAGGTAGCATGTACTAATTTACACTGGGAAGTATTTCATTTGTGTAATCTTACATAGCATTATTGGTAACTGGAAAAGCAGGAGAAGATAAAACTTACTTTAAAATATTAAATTGGATCATTCCATTTAGTTTTCCTAGAGTAAAATATTGCAGGATAGTAATTTCCAAATCACATGTGAAGGGATCAATTTGGTGAGTCATGGAGAACTTTTAAAAACAATGAGCTAGGCAGGAAGGGACTCATCCATATAATCCCGTTGCTTTGGGAGGCCCAAGTGGGAGGATCACTTGAGGTCCAGGGCAATACAGTCTCCACAAAAAATAAAATTAGCTCAACATGTAGCCTACACCTGTAGTCCTACTGTTGCTTGTGCCCAGGAGTTCGAGGTTACAGTGAGCTATGATAATGCCACTGTACTCCAACCTGGATGACAGAGGCTTTGTCTTTAAACAAAACAAGAGTGACAAACAGAAAATAGGAAATAAAGAGGAAATATAATGCAAGTATCACAGCAAGTTCACAGTTTCATGAAATGTTGGTGTTCGCCGTGGGTACGTATGTGTGTACGTGTACTCTATCACAATAGCCATTACATAAAATGTTACGTCTTAGTGAGGATCCGGGTTAAGGAAATGTGAAAGCTCCTGCTGAGTCATTTTCAACATTATGAAATGCATCAACCTTCCAAGGATCCCAATGTTGGCTGACTGGTTACGAGACTTCCCCAAAACAAACCATGACATGAATATGTTGTTAAAATTTAATCCAGCTATCCAATAATCTTATTCTGACTCAGATTTTTAAAGAAATCTTATTTCACAGCAATGACCCTCAATTTAAACTGAAATTAAAAAATCATGCTATGTAGGTATTTGGTTTAATTAGAGTTTTCTTATAAGAAGAAAAAGGTGAAATAATTGAAATATAGGTCCAATATTTCCAGAGGTTTGAATCTCTTAGGAGTACAAAGTTACTCCATTCAGTATTCAGTGCATACCATAACAAAATCTTGACTTAAATATCTGTTCTACTTACATACTTTACTGAAATGTGGATGTCTAAAATCACAGCATTATGTAACATTATTGATATTCTACTAAAAGGCTGAGCTTGATCTAGTGAAGCAAAAGCAACCCAAATGCCCATCAACCCATGAACAGATTAACAAACTGTGGCACATGTATACCATGGAGTACTATTTGGACATAAGAAAAGATGAAGACTTTACATCTTTTATGTTTACCTGGATAGAGGTGAAACACAATTTTTTAGTAAAGTAACTCAAGAATGGAAAAAAAAGTACTTAATACCAATGTACTCAATACTAATATGAAACCAATATATAGACAACCATATGTCCACATGAAAGAAACACAAATATAGTCTAGCAAGGGGGAGGGGAAAGGAAAAAGAAGAGAGGCGGCAAGAGGGAGGCCGATTGGCGGGATTTCACTGAATGTGCACGGTGTGAAGGTGTTCAACACACTCCCTGGGGGAAGGGCTCAACTACAACTTGAACTTTACCTTAGAATTGAACAATGTAATCTAAAAATCTATACGCTCATTATTAATCTGA